>CAIGRF010400109.1:26915-53612 GCA_903798235.1 Fraxinus ornus
TAGCCATTTTCATCTCGTCTGACTCACTAACTTGGTATTTCTTCTTGGGCTTCCTTCTTGAACTTCCAGTATCTCCTCGATTTCTTGAATCAAAACATAACTTCCAATTGCACAAATGGAAAGGAAAGAGAAGTTTGCAATGGAAGTTGCGTGAGAAAATGGAGGAGGAGTGTGTGGTAGCGTGAGATAATGGAGAAGCACGGTGTGGAAGATTTTGAATGCCAAGGCGGGATTATTTGAAGATTGAAGGCTAAGGGGGGATTATTTGAAAATTCTGGACGGGATAATTTTTTCTGTCCTTCCTTTTCTTTTGTCTCTCTCTTTTTTTTTTTTTTGCAGGAAATTGGGGCAGCATTTGGGTGGGAACACTGTAGCTGAGATATCCTTCTTTATTATAGTATTAGATGTTGCGTAATCATTTACCCCTTTTCTATAGTCTAGTAATAATAGAAAATCAAGGAAAACTAGCTTGGAGTTCTTAGAGCATTTCCAAGTCACTCTCTATTTTTAAAGAGAATATTGTATTATTTGGAGAGTATCTATAAATTTAAAGAGTTAAAATTTTGAAGTACTCCAACAATTTCTTTATATTTAACACTTAATTTTATCACTTCCAAGAAATATTTATTATTTTTCTTCATATTTTATTTTAACTAGTTTTTCTTTAAATTATTTTATTGTTTTCCTGCATTGAAAATTGAAACTTTTTAAATGCATTTAATTATAAAGAGTGGGTTTGTCTCTTCAAATTTGGAGAGACAAACCCACTCTCTAAATTAAAATGTTAATTTAAAGAATATCTTGAAGCATGATTTTAGATTTTGACTCTTTAAAATAGAGAGCATCTCATATTTAAAGAGTATCTTGGAGATGCTCTTATAGTGTGAGTAGTCAACACACCGCATTATGGGCCAGCTCAGAGGGGCGAATACAGCTAGAGTCTCTTCATTACTAGCTCTACACCCAATCAAACTCGACTTGCAATCATACATGTCAAGTCAAGTCAAGCTCAACGCTGAAGGCTCGAGAGCTATGTGAATCAGCTCATTAGCCTGCCCCATGGAGGAGTTAGTGGAGCCGCTTTATTAGATGGCTCATGATCTTGCCCATTTAGCATATGTATGGTGTAGTAAAAAATCATAACTCTAGTAGAATTTTATAAAAATTGATGAGATATGCAATTAATAAAAGTTTTAAGTTTCATAAATTATTTTATTAAAATTAACTTAAATTTTATATACATATTTTAAGCCACGCCAAACAAGGGCTTAGGCTGCTTTTGCAACCTATTATGTAAAGTAGGTGGAAAGCTTATCATCTTATGTTTGATTTTCTTTAAGTTTTAATTTTGCCTATAATGTTTACTAGAAATTTTCTTTAATTTGTCACGGACGAGGATTACGTGCCAAGCATGCTCGAGCCATTGTGCTACTCTACATTCAAAACTTATGTAGATTTATCATCTGGTCGAAAACAATTTCTCATTGTATTTCTCTAACACTTTCATTCTTTTTGTATCCATTATAATACGACCAAAAACATTTATGATGTCATCACCAACCATTAGCACCATGGGTTAATTTCACAAACAGTCACTGAAGTTACGTCAAAATCACAAAACGATCACTGAAGTTTAAAACTTGCATTAACGGTCACTGAAATATCACCACTTTCACAAACGGTCACTGAAGAACCATTATAATTTTAATTCAAACTTAAAGGAATTAAACACGTAAACATATAACCTTAAGGACCTCAAGTACAAAAATAAAAAAAAACCCTCCCAAAACCATTTTCAGCCGCCACTTTGGGATTAAATTCCACCACTTTTCGGCCACCAAAACCATCAGACCAACATACCACCTTGAAGCTCTCGCTGCCCTCTACGCAACCCACCCAAGAATAGCCCCTAACTCCAGCGGATTCGTTCTGAATTTCGTCCTAAAGTGGGCTGCTAGCACAGCACAAAACTGACAGCCGTCGCTTTGGGATGAAATTCCACCATTTTTCGGCCACCAAAACCACCGGACCAACACACCACCTTGAAGACATCGCTTCTCCCTACACAACCCACCCAAGAATAACCCCTAATTCCGGCGAATTTGGTCGGAATTTCGTCCCAAAATGGGCCGCTAGCACAGTATTCTACCACTTTTCGGCCACAAAAACCACCGGACCAACACACTACCTTGAAGCCCTCTAGCAAACCACCCAGGAATAGCCCCTAACTCTAGCGTGTTTGGCCGGAGTTTCGTTCCAAAGTGGGCCGCTCACATAGCACAAAATCGCCAGCGGCCCACTTTCCAAATCCGTCAGAGTTAGGGGCTATTCTTGGGTAAGTTGCGTAGAGGGCAGCGAGGGCTTCAAGGTGGTGTGTTGGTCCAGTGGTTTTGGTGGCCGAAAAGTGGTGGAATTTCGTACCAAAGCGGCGGCTGGCTGTTTTGTGTTGTGCGAGCGATCCACTTTCGGACGAAATTTCGGCCAAATCCGTCGGAGTTAAGGGCTATTCTTCGGTGGGTTGCGTAGAGGGCAGCAAGGGCTTCAAGGTGGCATGTTGGTTCGGTGATTTTGGTAGCCGAAAAGTGGTGGAATTTCGTCCCAAAGTGGCGGCTGAAAATGATTTTGGGAGGGTTTTTGATAATTTTTGCACTGAAGGTCCTCAAGGTTATACGTGTTCGTGTGTTTTATTCCTTTAAATTTGAATTAAAATCATAATGGTCCTTCGGTGATCGTTTGTGAAAGCGCATGATACTTCGATGACCGTTAGAATAAGTTTTAGATTTCAATGACCGTTTTATGATTTTGACGTAACTTCAGTGACCATTTGTGAAATTAACCCTTAGCACCATATTGGTACTATTTTAATACCATTTATGTTAATTCCAAGCCCTACATCAAATATTACACCAAATGAACATTATTTCATTTATTCCCTTATGTTGTAATCCACAACAATTAATTTATTTCAGAAATTATTTAATTACAATGATCTTACTACTGAATTAATAAATTCAAAATTATATTCAATTAATAAAAATATTGCTATTATTAATAAATTAATAAAAACATTACACTTAATACCACAATTAATAAATTAATAAAGTAAAAATAAATAATTAGATGTTAATTAAATATTTAAAAGCTTTTTTATTTATGTCACTTTGCTTAAGGTCACAATTATAAACAAAAAATATTTAAAATTGTAGTGTAAACCATCAAAATTCATGATAAAAATTTAATTATCCTTCTTCAAGTAATAAGTGAATAAATGGATAGGCAAGTAGTCATGTCAATGAGTCGAGCCAAGCCGAAACTTGAAGCGCGGGTGGGCTCGAGCTTTTTTGGGCCCGAGTCGAGCCAAGCAAAATCCCGGCTAAAAAAATGAGGTCCGGCCCGAGCTTTCGGCCACAAACTTTAGCGGACCGAGCCGGTTCGAATTTTTTTTATCTACATTTTTTTGCCTGCAACTTAGCTGCCTGCCTTTTAATTTTATTTTTTTTAATCTACAATTTTTTTGCCTACAAAGCTATTTTTTGCCCACAGCTAACAGCTGCCTGCCTTTTAATTTTAATTTTTTTTAATCTAAATTTTTTTGCCTGCAAAGTTGCAGGCAGCGTGTAGGCAGCTAACAGCTTCCTGCCTTTTAATTTTTTTTATTATTATTATCGGGTCGTTTCGGCCCGAGCCTACGAGCTTTTTTGCCATTCATATATTTAAGCTATTAGTTTAAATAGATTTTACCATAGTTTGAAGTGATTACAAATTTCTGGTGGAGTTTTCTGATAAAACACATTTTAATATGTGCGGTTATATTGTAACCACAATTTTTAAGCTCATTAATCTTTGTTTATTGTAACAATTATTTCGTTAATTTTTCATTAAATTCTTATCTTCAACCTTCCATAAATTAGTACGTCTCATTTTTTATGATGATTTGTATCAAAATATTTTGTTCTCGTGTTTTGAAATGAGGGAGAATATTTTTCACACTTTTTATTTTTTTAAAATATAATGAAAAAAAAAGTTATTTTAGACTATTTCAACGAAATTGTTATCAAATACAAAATGTATTAATTAATGAAAAGTTTGAGAGTAAAAATTAAAAAAAAAAAAAAACTGTTACGAACATAAGTACTATAATGATAAAAAATTAAGAACATTAAGTCAATTAAAATGTAGTGCAAAAAATAAGAATTATGATGTGAATATAATTACTTGGGGTGAGCAAAATTCGACCGAACCCGTCAAAATTGCCCAAACTGAACCAACCCGACTGGTTTGGGTTGATTTTTTATTTTTATTTTTATTTTTATTTTTACACGTGTTGGGTTGGTTGGTTGTGTATGTGAGTTGGGTCAGGTCGAGTTATGGATTAACTCATGAAAATTGAATAAATTCGTCCAACACAACCCGACTATATATATTTATGAAATTTACAAATGTTATGATATTGTTTGGACAAAATTAAGTCACTTTATTTCTTCACACAACCTTCAAGAGCTACAATATTCAAAAAAATCTAGATTAAAATGTCAGTTCTTGTTGGAAAAATTTTGTCCGATAGTTGAAAAGTTTGAGGAAACCATACACAAATTATATATTACTCATTAACTAAGTTTTATATACGCAAACGCGATACACGAGAAGTCTTGAATATGGCACAAGAGATGGAAACTCTTAGAATAATATTATAAGATTTGGATAGAATGCATTTTATGGAAAAATAGTATAGCAAATACACATTCAACACAAAAATATTTTAATTGCCAAAAATATTAAGATTTGGATAGAATGCATTTTATGGAAAAATAGTATAGCAAATACACATTCAACACAAAAATAATTTAATTGCCAAAAATATTACTTGACTTCATATAATTTAATATCAATATGTCCATGTAACATTTCCGAGCATGAAGTGCCAAAAATATTCAGATTTTTGGTCATTACAATTATAGAAACCTAATATTATATAAGTCATGAGTCAATTATAAATACATCCAACAAGACCCGCATACTCTAATCTTTGTTGACAAGTTGTCCCAAACCGACCAACTCAACACAACCCAATCCAGCCCGACCAATACTTGATTGTGTTGGATTGGATTAAATTATGATCAAATCGATCATGTTTGGTTGGATTTGGATAGAGGCAAAAACCAACCCGACCCGACCCAACCCATATCCACCCCTAATAATTACTCTTTTAACATAACTATCGATTACAAATAGATTTACAAATTTTAGTCAGAAAATTCACTCAGCTATTTCCTCTCTCTGATGCACATCTTCTGTTGGTGTAAAATGGGGGTTTGGGAATAAAGCATTTGGTTTTTAGGTGGGTAATGGTCGTTTTCAGTGGTTATGAGGATGACGATAGTTTTTTAGTGACAATGGTGATACTTGGTAGCAACAAGTGATCGTAATTAGTTTTTCTTTGCTTACCATTGACAATGTTCAAAAAGGTTCACATAGGCTTGGGGTTTGGAGGAAACATCCCGTCTTACATCTAGGCAAAAAAAGTAAACAGTTTAAAAGTTTTGACCGTCTAGGATGTGCTTACACAGAAAAGGTGCACGTCTTTCTTTCGCATGTAATATTTTGTTTGTTTTGAAGTTAACTCAACCGTTATTAAAACACAAAAAAAAATAAGCCTAACAAAAAATTCACCATAATCCAAACCCAATCTACTAATTGTATTTTCTACACATGAATGAAATATTATTGATTTGAATTTTTTATTATTTTGAAAATTATGTTTGTCAAAAACTTTAAAAAATTGTATAAAATTCATATAAATTGTCAAGACATTCGTTATTTTATTTATTTATTGATCTATAATAATTGAAATATTATTAAAAATAGAAAAATATCTTATTACACCTAGGCTCGTAAAATTTTGAAGCTTAATATTCACTCGTCATTTAGAACCTTGGTTGCAGGAGTGAGTATGTGGGATTACAATTTTAAGGGATCAAACAAAATCTTTTATTTCTCTAAGGAATTCAACTCCACACATAACTTATTTTCATTTTGATCAATCGTTTCTATGTGACATTCTTTAGAAACCATGGTTCATGATCCTCATTCAAAATTTTAAGAGCCACGTTAAAGTCGAAAATATTTTTTATAACAATATTATTTTGTTCTCATTATTTACGAGAGATCAAATAATTTATTGAAATCTCGTTATTTTCATACATTTGTGGTTTGCAAGAACTATATTATTGATATTTGACTGATCAATCTTTCAATTATTGTTTCTTTTAAACAAAATTATTAATTTTATTTTTGTATTTTTATCTTTCAAAGTACATAATCTTTAGCACCGACTAGTGGACCACACTTTATACGTATTTGAGATTCATTTTTTTTTATTACCAATTGTCCTCCAGTGATATCAATTTTTGCTAAAGCATTTTCAATTGGTAAATATGACTTCGTTACTTCATTGTGTCAAAATATATATATCAAGTAATTAATTTATAATTCTTTGCAAGTGGATGTTTTCTTAACCTCTTCCTCTCAAAAATTGTGAGTGAATTGTCTAAATAGGCACTGAACTTTACGCAATGCGTCCAAAGGGTCACTGAACTTTAAAAATCACTCAAATGATCATTGAACTTTGCGAAACGTTTCTACTAGGTTACTGAACTTTAAAAATCACTCAATTCATCACTGAACTTTGCAAAATGTTTCTCATGTTTCACTAATGCAGTGATTTCTTGGGCAACATTTTGCAAAGTTTAGTGATCTCGTAGAAATATTTTGTAAAGTTCAGTGATGAATTAGGTGATTTTTAAAGTTCAGTGACCTAGTGGAAACGTTTTGCAAAGTTCAGTGATCATTTGGGTGATTTTTAAAGTTCAGTGACCCCTTGGACGCATTGCGTAAAGTTCAGTGTCTATTTAGACAATTCACTCCAAAAATTGTTGTGGCAATCAAAGTGATATAGATTTGTTTCATTCCAATAAATATTACCTTGTTTTCCAGGGTGTAGATTAACTCTTCCCAAAGTCAGATCATCAAAATGACAATCTACAAAATGTATAGTAATAAATCGATCATTAAATATTCAACGTACATAATAATGGATGTTAAATCAAAATCAACATAAATTTCAAGTTCTCGTCGGGGCCCATTCTGATATGTGGTGGGGTGAAATTGAGACTTGAACAACACAACTAAAAATTCGTAAGTGAGAAATATTAGATTCGTGACAAATAGAATTTGGAAAGATGAATATAAATGCAAGTAGTTGGTCTTTTATAAACCAATGATATAATACATAAATGGCATGATCCCGAACAAAGGTTGGGAATTTTGTTTTCATAAGTAATGGTCTAGTAACAAATTGTTTGATAAACAATTTCGTCAATCCATTTTATGTATGGACACGAGCAACAAAAAATTCAACGATAATTTCAGTTGACAGACAGTAATCATTGAATACCTGTTCTCTAAATTTACCAATATTTTCAAAACAAATTGTCCTTATTAAACAATCAAGACAATGAGTTCGTAATTTTACAATTTGAGCAAATAATCTAGTAAAGTTTACATTATTAGTGGAAACTAAGTAGACATTTGACTATCTTATAGAAGAATAAATTAAAATCATAAAATAATGAAACGATACATAGGATGGGTGTATCGGCCACATATATTTTCATGAATTCTTTTTTAAAAAGTTGAATATTCAATATTGACATTTGTAGTTGAATGTCTAATTATTAAATTCCTTGAAAACAAACAACACATAGATAATCATTAGACAAAATAATCTTCTAATTCTTTAGAAAATATCCACATGACTTACTAGTTATTTGGCACATTATTATTGTTCATGGATGTCAAATTCAATAATGTCAAAGTATGCAAACTTTTAGATCAACGAAGATCAGGTTTATGATAGTGTTTTATTCAATTATTTTTATGAATATATAGTACATGTAAGAGGGGAGGGCGACTTGAAGTTTTTCTTTTATATGCTTCTAGTCAGATACAAAGAAAGTATGTAAAGATATTCAATATTTTTTTCTAGCATTTTTTCAATGTATTACATTATTGTACGTGAATAGAATTAAATCTAAGCAAATTCCTTATAGAATTGTTGGAATAAAGTGTATTATCAGTGTTAACATCCAACCTGCAAATTTAATTTAAGTTGGGTTATTATATGCACTTGGATCACGATCCATTGAGGTCGGACCTATAAGGTCAGCTCGGAAGAACGACTACTGAGATTTGAGGAAACATAATCATTGCAGAATCTTTATACACTGGCGTGATCAACCAATGGGGATATGTCATTAGCGTACTTTCTCAGTTCAACACTGTTTGTTGACTTGACAAACAACCAATTAGGGTTAAAAGTCATTGGTATAGAGTCCCAGCTCGGTACTGTTGAGTGACAAGACAGGAATGTGAAAGATACTGGTCTTCTTTGCCTATAAAAGGAGTATGGTATCTTTAGAAAAAGGGAGAGGATATTTTCATATTTCAAATATCTCATTTGATAAAACTCTTGTAATTTAGAAGTGATTATCAATAAAAATCCTTATTTTCTCTTTATTTTCTTTCAAAGTTGACTTAAATTAATTCTTACACTTTTTAACGTCAACAGTTTGACACTAGAGGAAGGGTCATAACTTGTATAATTAGCCCCATTTTCTCCATAAAAACCCCTTACAAAAAAACCCGTCATGGATGATATTTGGCATCAGGAAATCAATCTCATACCCATCCTAAACAAGCCAATATTCCACAAAATATTGGAAGATGATGACATGACTATCATGAGAGAAGCTATCGAAAGGTTGACAAATGCAGTCAACAGATTGGAGCAAAACCAAACTCGCATTCACCTACTCGATATTGAGGTAGAGTCTCCACATAAGGAACGGACCAGACGACTTCCCACCCGGAGGGCTTTCCCTTTTTCAGGAGAAGAATTGTCCAAAGGTCAAACTGAAGAAATCAGGAGTTTGCTAGGAAAACCAGCAGTGTGTTTGATAGGTTGGGATCTCAGCGCTCCCTAACACCTCGGACCGAATATGTTGAGCCCCGTGCAAAGCGCCCTTTAGAACAGGTTGAACCTGAAATGAATGCCTTGAAAAAGTGCATTGTCGATCTGGAAGCAAAAAACAAAGAAAGTGCGGAAGAGTATCTCACTAAACGTCATTCTCCTTTCACTAAAGATATTCTCGCTGAACCTTTGCTTGAAAAATTGAAAATGTCACAATTAACTGGATACGAGGGATAAGGAGATTCCCTTAGTCATTTAGACAAGTACACTTCCTGGATGGAGCTACAAGGAGCAAGTGACGCTATTATGTGTCATGCTTTTCCATTAACGTTGGGAGATAAAGCTCAAAGATGGTTTAGGAGGCAACATCAGATGTCCATAAGAAACTGGAACGACTTTGCCACAGCGTTTCTAGGTCAATTAATGGGTTCCAAAGCAAAAACCATGCCCAAAGAACGTTTGGTAATCCTCAAGCAAGAGAAAAGTGAATCACTTAAAAGTTACATCAATAGGTTTAATAAACAGTCTATGGAGGTCGAAAAAATCTCCGATAATGCTGCACTCATGACAGTTCTATCTGGGCTAAGGCCTAGAACGAGGTTTTGGTGGTCTGTACATGAAGATGGGTATCGAATATATTACAAGTTCCTCAATCAAGCTGAAAAACATAAGTTCGAAGGAAGCCACTTCAGATCAAGATGAATCCACATTCCTCTAATCCAATAAAGGAGAGAAAAGTGGATAATGATTCAATCATGAAAAGAGGAAAGACCGAAGGGACAGAGATCATCCAAGGTCTTATTCGAAAATATTTCGTGAATATCACTCACTGAACACTACCCTGGATGAGGTCTTCTTGTAAATAGGAGAAAAAGAAGCATTTCGCATACCCCCACCTCAAAGAAAAGGTCCACCAGGGAGGAACCAACGAAAATAATGCTGGTATAATAGGTCGGCAGGGCACAACACATATGATTGTAGAAATTTGAAGAAAGAGGTGGAGTTTTTAATTCGACAAGGCCATTTGCAGGAGCTTGTGGCTAAACTCGGAGAAACGAATCAGACGTCTAATCAACAACCTCACCAACATGTAATGGTTCAATGAGGTCAACCACCAAGCTCGAAATCTCCCACCTCGAGCTGAAATCAAAATGCTAGTAGAAGGTAATAGATACATTGAATGATCCAGGAGAGTAAGGCGCAGATAAGCGTGAAATGTACGCATTTGCTAGAATTACGATGTAAAACGACCAGAGCATGATACCGACATTGAATCGCTGTCGAAATGGTTTGAATTTTCAGAAAAAGATTTGTATGGAGTTTTGTAGGACCAAAGTGATACGTTGGTAATAACCATATCGGTAGCTGGCAAACAAATACATCAAACTTTTGTAGATAATGGGAGTTCGGTCAATGTGTTGTATTCTCGAACTATAGAACAAATGAAAATCCAAGAATGGTATCTTCAACCATATTTAAAGAAGTTGCAAGGATTTGTTGGGGACCCAATTAAAGCCCAAGGTCAAATTGTTTTAATCATAGAGTTGGGCGAGGTCCTTTGTCAGAGGAGGATTTTAACGGATTTTGTGGTTGTTGACTTCCTCCCAATTATAACTCTTTATTAGGGAGACCCATATTACATGAATTGCAAGCTTCCACTTAAATATATCATTACTGCATAAAGTTTTTCACCCTAGACAGAGTTGGAATAGTGCGTGAAAATCAAGCTAAGGTTAGGGCTTGCAACGTTGATTTACCTAGTCCTCATGTCCGAATGCTGAGGAACCAGCAAAATGATTGAGCAAGGGAGGCTAGATTAAAGAGACCTATCATAGCCAACCTCTCTGAGATCGGTATTACTGAGAAACACCACAGAAATATAATAGACAACCATCTTTCGTTCGACGATAAGGAAGCAAATCCACATCCTTATCCTAGAATCCTAATAGTTTCAATACCCATAGCAGGAGTCATCATTCCCAAAGTTTTAGTAGATACAAGGAGTTCTCTCAACATACTCTATAGTAACACACTAGAGTGGATGGGTATTCCATTAAATTTTCTACAGCCATACTCAAATATGACTTTAGGACTTAATGGAGCCCTTACCCAAGAAAAAGGGTCGATTAAGCTCTCTGTTGAAATTAGAGAAGTTCCACGCCAAAATAAGTTGAATGCTGAGTTTGTGGTACTCAATGCCAAGTCACCTTACTACGCCATCATGTAGCAGCTTTTGCTGTTCAACCTCAGGGCAATTGTGTCCATGTACCACTACACGCTTAAATTTCCTAAGCCTTATGGTATAGGTCAAGTTAAGGGAAACGGGGACATTGTTGAGGAATGCCAGTGAAGATCTGTCCAGCAAGGAAGGAATCATATATTTTCCCAAGAACTTATATAGCATATCTGATGAAATTCGACCTTGGCTCATTGGACCTACGTCTAAAGGTCAAAAGGAGAGAACATGTGGAAGAACTGGATAGAGTGGTGGTCGAACCAGATGATCCACCAAAGGAGCTCAGAATAGGCCATGAACTTCGACCATCCATCCAAGGTCAGATAATAGAGTTTCTCCAGCAAAACCTTGATATCTTTGCCTGGAGTCATGCAGATATTGAAGGAATCGACTCTAGTGTCACTTGCTATAAGCTGGGTATCGACCATTCGGTACGACCAACGCAGTAACGACGTTGCCCTTAAATTTGAAAAGATACGAGGTCTAAATCACGAGGTACAAAAGTTGCTTCGCAATGGGTTCATTCTTGAAGCAAAATATCCTAAATGGGTAGCTAACCCAGTTCTTGTGAAGAAAAGTAATGGGAAAATGAGGATGTGCATAGATTTCACTGACCTCAACAAATCATGTCGTAAAGATAGTTTTTCTTTACCAATGATAGATCAGATGGTCAATGTGACGGTATGACATGAATTGCTTAGCTTCATGGACGTACACTCAAGGTATAACCGAGTTCCTATGTATGAGCTGGACCAGGAACATACCGCATTCATTACTGACTGAGGTCTTTATTGTTACAAGGTGATACCTTTTGACCTCAAGATTGTTGGAGCCACCTATCAGCATTTGGTCAGTTCCATGTTCGCCAAACAAATTGGTAAAACTGTGGAAGTATATGTTGATGATATGTTAGTCAAGAGTACAGATAGCAGAGATCATCAACATCTTGCTGAAATGTTTGGAATCTTGAAAAAGTATGGGATGAAACTAAATCCACACAAATGTGCCTTCGATGTGAGTTCTAGAAAATTCTCAGGTTATCTTGTAAATTGTTGAGGGATTGAGGCCAATCTAGAAAAGATACAAGCCATCATTGAAATGCAAGCTCCAATAAGGCCTAATGAGGTTCAAAGCTTGACTAGACGAATAGCTTCCCTTAGCCGCTTTATATCAAAATCAACTAATCGGTGTATACCATTCTTCGATATCCTGCGATGAGGGAAGATGTTTGAATGGATTGTTGAATGTTAACTCACTTTTGAGGAGTTAAAACAACAATTGGCAAAGCCACCAGTGTTGTCAAAATTAAGGGCAGGTGAAGTGCTGATCTTATATCTTGTAGTGTCTGAACATGCCATCAGCACTGTCTTAGCTCGGGAAAAAGAGGAAATACAATATCATGTCTATTATGTTAGTAAGGTCATCTATGAAGCTGAGCTCTATTATTCTCCTTTAGAGAAATTGGTCTATGTCGTTATTGCTGCAAGGAAGTTGAGACCATACTTTTTGGAACACCATTTTGAGATTTTAACTAACAATCCATTAAGACAAACCTTGCGAAAGCCTGATACTTTGGGACGAATGGTCAAGTGGGCAGTGGATCTTGGACAATTTGACATAAGATACAAACATCGTACCTCTATAAAAGGTCAAGAGCTTGCTGAGTTCGGTTCAAAACCACTAGAAGTACTCTCTCATGACACTCCATGGGAACTTTTTGTAGATGGGTCCTCAACCGAAATTCAGTCAGGTGTAGGAGCAGTCTTGGTAGGTCCAAATCGCTAGTTATTTTGTGAAGCCTTACCGTTCGACATCAAGGCTTCCAACAATGAGGCTAAATACAAAGCGCTAATAGCTGGGGTGAGGATGGCAAAAGAGATGAGAATTTCTCATCGATAGTTCACTGTGATTCGCAATTGGTGGTCAATCAGATCAATGAGGTCTACCAAACTAAGAAAGAATAAATAGCTATCTTCAAATTGTTAAGCAGGAATTTGAAATTTTTTGAACTATTGTGGTTAAAAAAATTCCTCGAACTCAGAATGGTTATGCTGACGCTTTAGCTCGACTGGCCACAAGCGGAGGAATAGAAGAGTTTGATAGCATTCTAGTAAGAAGGATTACTTATCCTGCTATTGAAAGACTAGATGTTGTCTCCATGATGACTGATCACAAACCCACATGGATGGACAAAATTGGCTCCTATCTAGAACGAGGGTACATCTTAAGGATCCCATTGAAGCAAGGAGACTCTGGATGAGGTCAGCAAGGTACACATTAATTGACAATGTGCTCTACCAACAGGAATATTCGATACCCTTGTTAAAATGTCTGAATGAAGAAGAAGCACTTCATGCTTTGCATGAAGTGCATGAATGAATATGTGGAAATCATTCTAGAGGACAATCATTGGCTCATAAAATCACATGTCAAGGATAATTATGGCCCACTATAAAACGGGATGCATTAGAATTTGTGAAAAGATGTGATAAATGTCAACGCTTCGCTCCTAACATCAAGCTTCCACCAAAAGAGCCGAACTTTGTGGTGGCTCCTTGGCCGTTCTCCAAATGTAGGTTAATTTAATTGGTCCCATGACCTCCAAGAAGGGTGGAATGAAGTTCACAATCGTTGCAGTTGATTACTTTACTAAGTGGGCAGAGGCTAAGCGACTTGCTAAGATCACCGAACAAAAACTACTGATTTCATATGAAAATCCATTGTATACAAGTTTGGAATACCTCATTCCATTGTAATAGACAATAGAAAGCAATTCAAGAATAACCATTTCGTAAACTTTTATAAAGGACTTGGCATACGGAAGCATTTCTTCATGCCAAACCATCCTCGGGCCAATAAACAAGTTGAAGCAATCAATAAGATCAACAAGCATACACTAAAGGCAAAACTCGATGTTTTTAAGGAAGGATGGACTGAGGAACTCCCCAACGTGCTATGGTCTCACCGTACTATGCCTAGAAATAGAATGAAAGAAACCAATTTTATCCCTGACTTTTGGGGTGGAAGATATGATCCCATTGGATACAGGGATTTCTTCTATTCGAACAATAATGTACAATGAGGAGAGAAATGAGAAAGCTTTGCGCGGAGAAATTGGACCAAATAAAGGAAAGAAGGAATGAAGCTGAAATCAGGAATGTTGTATACAAACAATACAATGCAAAGTACTACAATCAGAATGTCAAGAAACGAGTATTTGAGGTCGGTACATTGGTGCTTAGGAAAAGTTTCCTTGCCACTAGAGAATTTAGCTCTGGATCTTTAGGACCTAATTGGTAAGGTCCCTATAATGTAGCTAGAATACTACTAAAGGGAGCCTAAGAGCTAGAAGATATGGATGGCAGACCTCTGTTGCACCCTTGGAATGCAGAACACCTCAAAAAGTATTATCAATAGGAAGTGAACATATTTTATACTGTAAATCTATAATAAAAAAGTGTGTTTTATTCGAAAAAATAGCAGAAATATTGCTCATTAGCAAGCTGAGCTAAGGTTGCATGTGCTGCAATACTTAGACAAATTTCCTCTTAAAGAGATTATAAAACTTTGCTCATTAGTAAGCTAAACTAAGGTTGCATGTGCTGCAACACTTAGACAAATTTTCTCTTAAGGAGATTATAAAGCTTTGCTCGTTAGCAAGTTGTGCTAAGGGTAGACAAAATTTCCTCTTAAGGAGATTATAAAGCTTTGCTCGTTAGCAAGCTGAGCTAAGATTGCATGTACTGCAACACTTCGACAAATTTTTTCTTAAGCGGATTATAAAGCTTTGCTCATTAGCAAGTTGTGCTAAGGGTAGACAAATTTCCTCTTAACGAGATTATAAAGCTTTGCTCGTTAGCAAGCTGAGCTAAGATTGTATGTACTGCAACACTTAGACAAATTTTCTCTTAAGTAGATTATAAAACTTTGCTCATTAGCAAGCTGAGCTAAGGTTGCATGTGCTGCAACACTTAGATAAATTTGTATTATAAGAGTAAGCAACATCTTGTGCAAAATAAAAGATAAACTAACATTCATTCATAAACAAAATAAGAATTTTATATTATTCATTTAGCAATGTCTAAACAGAAAAAAATAACAAAAATAACAAGTAAATCTAAAGGAAGAGGTGGGTCTTGTGGAGCTTGAGTTTCATCTTCAAGGTCTTTATCAACAGGAAAAATGCAAACTCCAGCAGCCTCAGACAATCTTTGGAGCTCCTCCAAAGATTCCACCAAGAAGGCCGTATTAAAGTCTGGCCTTACTCTTCCAATGTACTTTACAAGCTCTCCTAAGGCCACGACGTAGGCATCCTGAACAAGTACATTAAATCATGAGAGGCCCTCCAAATCTTCACTGCCTTATAGGCTTTAGCTTTAGCCTCTTCAACCCTCTTGGTGGCCTCTTCAGCTTTTTTCACAGCTTCATCAGCCCGAGCTCGCTCCTCATCAGCTCGAATTTTCTCCTCTTCAACTTTCTTTTTCTCAGTGGCTACCCATTGGGTAGCATTTTTTCCCCAAATTTGCAAAGCCTCACTGTCATCCATATATTTCAGTTCAGAGACATATTTGACTTCCAACTCGACTCCCATCTTATTGAGGCGATCTTTGTAGTCATTTTCTTTCTCTACAAACCTTGCTCGCTCGGCCTCCATACTCTCAAATAAGCCTATGACTTGATTCTTTATCTCGAGCATTTTATCTAGCTCAGCTTTGACCTAAGCAAAGAAAAGTAGTGTAAGTAATAAAACTAAAGAAGAAATTTCAAAGTATTTGGCTTGAACGAACTACCTTATATGCCACAACTATCATAGACAAGATGGATATATAGTTGTGTAGTTGAGCTGAAATGATGGTCTCGCCCACATGCATCTCAATTAAGAATTGTTTTTCTCTCTGATTCCAGCTCCTAGTGAGGAGGTTGGCAGACTCTCTAAGATGAGATGGAAGTGCTGTAATAGATTCCTTGACGGGGATAGAGCCGGACGAAGTCCAGGAAGATATTAGGTCGGTGCCCATTAAGTTTTCAACATTTGGCCTTTGCAAGTCCGGATACCTTTCTTGCTACCTTGAAGAGCTGGTCCCTACTATTGTAGCTGAGGTTGACTTCTGGAGAGGCATTTCAGAAGAAGACCTCTCAGGAGTTGAAGTCGTAGGAGTGGACTTAGTTGGCATTTCGTCAGAGCGACGACGCTTTAAAAGTTGAGCCTCCTGCTCAATTTCAGCCTCTTCTACCTATACAACCTCCTAAGGTCAACGAATGACTTTGGTAGGACCCACCATCTTCTTGCCTTTAGCAGCAGCAGCTGTTGCTTTGGCAGCTTTGTATCCTAACATTTCTTGATCTTGATTTCAAATAAAGGAAACAATGAATATGTGTTAAGTCTGTATTTAGGGCAAACACTAATTGAAATACTTACTAGAAGAAGTTGGGACAGGTGTAGAAGCCCTAGCCGAAATTGAAGTAGGAGGATGAGATTGGAACAACCCCTTTTGAAAGAGGTTGAAATCAAAAATTAAGAACTTGTAGGACCTCTGCTTCTTTAGAAGAGCTCTTACCGCATTAGCTAACTTTTGGATTGCTGAGGTCAATGTCGCCTTCTTGTAGTCTATAGATAACATCAAATAAATTAACATTGTGCTTATAAAACATGTACAAAAAAATACTGAAGTTGTGATCACTTACAAAACTAGTGATAAAGAATAGGAACTACATCCTCCATTTCACCTCGGTAGGGTAGAACTGCCACTCCCCTAACACAAAAAATAACTCATATTTTTGTTTCTTTATTGAGGAGGGAGAATCTAATATTAGAGGACCACCCGTTCTAGGCCTAACACTAGTGTACCACCAGCAGTGTTCTTCCCATCCTCTAAAAAGGTTAAGATGAAGTTAAACTATGGCACACTCAGCTCAGGATAACCTAATTTACTCCACAAAATCAAAGTGGCAACCAATGTTCTCCAACCATTGGGACACAACTAGGTAGGAGCTATTTCTCAAGAACAAAAGAACTTACGAATAATTCTAGGGAAGGAAAGTCTTAACCATGTGTATAGTATGGCAGAATTTAAAGCTACGCATCCAATAGGGGGAGCGTTAGCTTGGTCATACGAGCTGGGAATTATTAATTCTACTGAGTTGGGAATGTTATATTTCGTCCTTTAGCTCGCTAACATATCCCACGTCACCACTGATTTATATGAATCTACCCCCCACTATTACAAACGTTCCTCATCCCCCTCATGAGACCCGCCATCTTCTTTCTCGACGTTTTGTTCCACAATTTTAAGATGGCCTAAATTTTCTGAGTAAATGGTGGAGATTGAGACTTTAATCTCCTGATAGTCCGAACTCACAAAGGATATAGCTGAAGAGGATATTATGTCTTCCTATTGGTTGCCCCAGGAATGAACCCTAGATTCGTCCGAAATCATGCAAGTGAGCGAGGTAAAAATGCATATAAAGAGATAGGAGATGAAGACACGCAACCTGGACCATTGGATGGAAAAATAGGTAGGAAAATCAATGGCCAGATTCCACTATTCTCAAACGGCATCGTTTTGGACAAAGCTTCCCAAGGAAGCCACTAGAGGTGCGTGACAACTCACTGAAAGCAGAAAATGAGAAACTTGTCTAGTCTATTTATTGTCGTTATAAAAATAAAATATAAAAAAGCGAGCCAACCACATCTAAGGTCAGTCCTTGATCAGGCAACGAACTGACCTGGGGAGAACTATTAACATCCGACTTGGCAATTTAATTAAGTTGTATTATTATATGCACTTGGATCACAATCCATTGAGGTCAGCTCGGAAGAACGATTATCGAGGTTTGAGGAAACATAATGATTGCAAAATCTTTATATACTCGCGTAATCTTCAATTAATTAATGATATTCAGAAAGGATTATGTCAGCGCCCACCAAACCTACCAATTGTATGTTGTAGCTTTATTCTCTAAACAATTCATTGATTAAGGAGGGCCCCTTTGAGGCCGGCCTTATGATTGCCTGATGAAGCTAACCTCAAGTAACCGATGAGGATATGACATTAGCTTACTTTCTTAATTCAATACCGTTTATTGACTTGACGAACAACCAATCGGGGTTAAAAGTCATTGGCACAAAGTCCCAGGTCGGTATTGTTGAATGACAAGACAGGAATGTAAAAGATACTAGGTCTTCTTTGCCCATAAAAGGAGTATGGTATCTTTAGAAAAAAAGGGGGGGGGGGTGGTACTTTCATATTTCAAATATTTTCTTTGATGAAGCTCTTGTAATTTAGAAGTGATTATCAATAAAAATTCCTATTTTCTCTCAAAGTTGATTTAAACTGATTCTTACCCTTTTTAACGTCAACAATTAGTATATAATTTTGTATTATTTGATAAAATAATATTAGGTCTTATAGAGTTTAAACGATATTCGATTATCATGATATCATATTAACATTATTTTTTGTCAATGTCAACTTTTTATCTTAAATAATAGTATGCATAGTTCCATTATCAACTAAATGCCATCTTGATTGTTCATTTTTAATCTCAATTCGTTAGAATCCCGTGTTGATAACATGTTATAAACTAAAGAGAAAAAAGAAGAAGAAATTAGAGAGGTCAATGAACTGTGTATATTTATTGAGAGTCAAAATCCTTTATAGGAAAGAATTAGTACCGGAAAAAATTCAATAACAATAATAACTAAAGCTATACGAATATAATAATCATTCACTAATCAATATATGTTTTATAACATTTTTATACATTTTTTTTTATCAATAATATGCTATAGGTAGGACTGATTAGTCTGATTTTGAAGGGAGCCAGATCGAACTGAATACCAATAAAGATTTTGGAAATGGAACCATTGGTTCCTATCTAACTATAAAATCAAACCGAAATCAAACCATTCGATTTCGATTTCCATTCGATCTGATTTGATTCTTTATATTTAAAAATTATAAAAATAAAGTGTGAAACCATTTGTGAGATTGAAAATAAATGAAAATAGAGTATGAAACCACTTATTATTTTCAATACAAAAAATCTACTCCAAAGCTTAAGATCAAATTATAAATACCATAAAAAATGATAAAATATTAAGCGCATCATAAATGGTAAAATCCAGATTGAAAATTAATTCTTAAAATATACATGCAAGAATATATATTAAAAATACATGTAATATTCATAACATGATTATCTTTAGTAGTTCTCAATGATCTCGATTATTAATGGTCGATCACTTTGAAAACAATGAGAAATTTGAGTTCTTATGAAATATTGAACTAAAAATATATGTTTTTTTTTTTTATTGGGTTGTATTAAAACTATGAATTTGTAAAAGATTTATAAAATTATTTATATTTGAATTTTGATTCCCCATTATATTTTGCCGCAAAGAAAAAAGAAGCGAATGAAAAATTGAATTTTGATGTAAGATAATTTTATGTTTTAATATTCAAAGATTTGATGCATCTTGGTGCAATATACCGGTGAAAAGATAAATTCGTGAACACCAAATTCACTATTAATTTTCAAGGTAACATCGAGAATCAGATCGAAATCGATCTGATTCTCGTCTATAGTCCCAAATCAACCTGTTTCGTCGAGGAATTGAAGTCGAATTGGTCAATCTAGTTTTGACCTAATTTCATCAATTTCGAGAAAAAAAAAGTGCACCCCTAACTGTAGGAGGCAAAGCCAAACCTTTACTTCATTTAAGTTAAGGGGCACAAAAACCATTAGCATATTTAGAATGGACTTTATTCCAAAATAAATAAATAAATGATATTATTAACTTGCAAGCAACGAGTATTTTACTCTTGCTTGGTGGGGACTAGAATTAAGATTTTAATATAAATCAAAATTAAAAATTAATTTTAAATATATATTTTGTATGATTCATAATTTTCAATCTCATCACTTGTATCAAAATTTATTAAAAAGGTGAATTTAATGGTCAAACAAACATGGACTTAGTAAAAAGCTGAAGACATTTACCCCTGTTTAACTTTTTTTTTTTGTTAATTATTTTTGTGGGGCTGCGGAGGTGGGCCGGTCACAGTAGAGTACAGTAAAAAGTGTAAAAACACATATCAACACCAAAAGTTGTGAAAGGGATAAAAGCGAAATCTGGAGAGAGAAAGATAGAGACCAGAGAGAGAGAGAGAGACAGTGAAAGAGAGCAGAAGGGTCCACTTTCATCGCCCTTTTTTATGATACAATACAAGCATCCATGGCAGAGCAGGGCCTAAGGGTACAACGCTACTGCGGCCTAGAAGAAGAAGAAAAAGCCGTGGTCTAGAGAGAGAAAAAAGTGAAAAGGTCAAGACAATGGAGGGGATTTATTGAAATGAAGCTCAAAAGAACAAGAAAAGAATGGTGCGACTGTGAGATAACTGTGAGATAAGGGTTTTGTTGGGCTAATGGGTTTTCTGAGGAGATCCATGGCTTTGATTTTTCATTGAGAAAATAGTTCAAAAAAGTTCTTGTCTTGAAATCTTTGTAAAGGAGCAGAAAACCCTTTTTGAAGGATAAGACTGAAGGCAAGTAATGCAATTTGAAATTTTCTTGTTTTTGCAACTTCTTCTTCTCCTTTTATTGAGATTTTAAATTTTTGAGTTGTTTTTTTTTCTGATGATTTTTAGATGAATGGAATGCATTATAACAAGAATTTTCCAGCCAAATGTGTTGTTGAAGTTTCCGGCGGTGGCTTTTCTTCTCCGCCGGCGAAGTTCAAGAAAGATGGAAGCTTTACAAACTATGAACCCATATCCGTGCTGGATACTAGGAGTCCAAGTCCCTCCACTTCCACATCCACTTTTTCCTCCTTTAACACCACCACCCAACAAGGAGCTGTGGCCATAGCAGCCGCTGCAGACGGCGGAGGCGGTGGTGGAAGAAAAGAGGATGTTATGGCTGGCCTGCAGCCTGGACAAAATGCTACTGGGTTGGAGTTGACTAATGGGGTTTCTGAAAATTTCCATCTTGGAGTTGAAGGTTGGGAGAGCTTGTTGTCTGAATCTGTAGGCCAAGACTCTCTTCTCCGGTGGATTTCGACCGGCGATATCGACGAGTCTTCGTTGACCTTGAAGCAGCTTTTACAAGCAAGAAACTCGAATGAGATCCAAGAAAATGTGGGTTGTTTTGGAGCCATTGATTCAGCCATTTCACCAATTGGTAATGTTTTTTCAAGCTTGAATACTTCTGCTTTTGGCCTTTCTGGTTGTGGATTTTCTTTGACTGATAACAACAATGGAAAAATTGGTGTGTTTTCGAATTCAATTAATGACAACAATGGTAAAAATTTGCTATCTTTGCCCAATGGGATGAGCTTTCATAATCAACAATATGGGAATTTTGAGCAGAAGGCTCAGATTTTTAGTCCACATTTTGGTTTACAACAACTCCAGGTTCAAAATGCATCAAATCTAAACCCAGTGAACTTGAATTCTCTATTGTATGGTAGTGCACGAGAGAAGCCGCTACACCACTTCCCGCCGCCACTGAATTGTCATAACCCCAGTGCTGTGGAATTTGATTTAGGCTGTCAGAATGCGACTGTTCCCTTTCTTGATCCGATGGGTTTTGGGCAACAGCCTAATTTTGTTCCTCTGCATCAACTTCAGCAGAAGACAATGTTGGTACCAAAGCAGGAGGTAGCTAGCGGCAGTGGGGAACAAATGGTGGCGCCCCACTGTGAGCAGCTGCACCAACAGAATGTAAATGATCAACTCTACAAGGCAGCTGAGTTGATTCAGGCTGGAAATTTCTCCAACGCGCAAGGGATATTGGCGCGGCTCAATCAAGTGCTTTCTCCTGTTGGGAAGCCTTTTCAAAGGATTGCTTTTTATTTAAAGGAGGCTTTGCACTTAGCCCTCTTAATGCCCAACATGGGCACCCCTCTACCGAGGATTCCCACACCATTTGATGGTATGTTTAAGACGGCAGCTTATAAGATTTTCTCTGAGGTTTCACCCCTTGTCCAGTTCATGAATTTCACGGCCAACCAGGTTATTCTTGAAGCCCTTGATAATGCTGAAGAGATTCATATTATTGATTTTGATATTGGTTTTGGTGCTCAATGGTCATCTTTTATGCAAGAGCTTCCAAGGAGGGATCTGGGGGTGCCCTCGTTGAAGATTACTGCCTTTGCTTCTCCTTCGACCCATCATTCAGTTGAACTTAGCCTCATGCATGAAAATTTAACACAGTTTGCTAATGATATTAACGTTAATTTTAACCTTGAGGTGGTGAATATAGATTCTTTTGACCCAAATTCTAATTCAGTATCCTCTTTCCGATCATCGGAAAGTGAGACCTTTGTTGTTAATTTCCCTATCTGGTCCATGGAAAGTCACCTGTCTGTTCTTCCGTCACTTCTTTGCTTTATAAAACAGCTGTCACCAAAAATAATGGTCTCACTTGATCGTGGATGTGATCGAGCTGATCTCCCATTCTCACGTCACATACTTAACTCACTTCAGTATTATGAGGCTCTACTGAACTCTATAGAAGCTACTAATATGGTTTCAGATTCCATCAACAAAGTCGAGAAGTTCCTGTTCCAGCCTAGGATTGAAAGCACTGTTTTGGGGCGTCTACGTGTCCCCAACCTCATGCCACCATGGAGAACCATTTTTTCTTCTGCTGGTTTCTTTCATACACCAATCAGCAACTTTGCTGAAACACAAGCTGAATGTGTAGTCAAGAGAAGCCAAGTTAAAGGATTTCATGTGGAGAAGCAGCAAGCATCACTCGTGCTATTCTGGCAGCATCACGAGCTCATGTCAGTGACTGCTTGGAGATGCTGAAAACACCGAGTCGATCGAGTAAAAAGGTTGGATATTGTGTTAGTCGTCCTTCCACTCTTTGATGCCATCAAGTTAATAAAGTATGATATTCAATGGTATCGCCTCTGATGTTAAGTTGATTTCTGTAAATTTTCTTGCTTGGACATATTTCTATGCAGTCTAGACTTATGACAAACTTGTTTTCTGATAAAACAGTGTCATGCATCTAATCGTAATATTATTTTTATTAATGTGTTTCTTGCTCGTATATCTTCTCTTCTTATAGGGCTAAGAATTGGTTCTTCCTTGCTGTCATGATGATCTTCATTTATGCTTATTCATTTACATCTAATGTAGTTCTGTTATAGTAATGAAGTTACCTATCATAAAGAATGTGCTGCACGTGATCTAAGGAAATTCTTGAATGAACACTTGCTAGATTGTTCTAGGCAGCTGTTCAAGAGAACTGTGATTAATGAAGAAACAGGGGAGATACAAATCCTCCTTATAGAGCCTTTCTGAGATGTTAAAACAGAAATATGGTCCAACTTCTGTGTTTTGGCAATAAGATTTAGTGCTCGTTCGATAGTACTTTCAAGTGCTTATAAGTTGTGGGTCCCATGGATCGTGTGGATAATTAATAGATACAAGTTGTGGGTCCTCTGGAAAAGGAAGAAGAAAATGTTTGGGTCGTACTTTTGTTGTAATCCTTTCTTTCTCTCAGTGGACTTCTCTTTTCCTCCTGTTTTTGATNTCACTTCAGTATTATGAGGCTCTACTGAACTCTATAGAAGCTACTAATATGGTTTCAGATTCCATCAACAAAGTCGAGAAGTTCCTGTTCCAGCCTAGGATTGAAAGCACTGTTTTGGGGCGTCTACGTGTCCCCAACCTCATGCCACCATGGAGAACCATTTTTTCTTCTGCTGGTTTCTTTCATACACCAATCAGCAACTTTGCTGAAACACAAGCTGAATGTGTAGTCAAGAGAAGCCAAGTTAAAGGATTTCATGTGGAGAAGCAGCAAGCATCACTCGTGCTATTCTGGCAGCATCACGAGCTCATGTCAGTGACTGCTTGGAGATGCTGAAAACACCGAGTCGATCGAGTAAAAAGGTTGGATATTGTGTTAGTCGTCCTTCCACTCTTTGATGCCATCAAGTTAATAAAGTATGATATTCAATGGTATCGCCTCTGATGTTAAGTTGATTTCTGTAAATTTTCTTGCTTGGACATATTTCTATGCAGTCTAGACTTATGACAAACTTGTTTTCTGATAAAACAGTGTCATGCATCTAATCGTAATATTATTTTTATTAATGTGTTTCTTGCTCGTATATCTTCTCTTCTTATAGGGCTAAGAATTGGTTCTTCCTTGCTGTCATGATGATCTTCATTTATGCTTATTCATTTACATCTAATGTAGTTCTGTTATAGTAATGAAGTTACCTATCATAAAGAATGTGCTGCACGTGATCTAAGGAAATTCTTGAATGAACACTTGCTAGATTGTTCTAGGCAGCTGTTCAAGAGAACTGTGATTAATGAAGAAACAGGGGAGATACAAATCCTTCTTATAGAGCCTTTCTGAGATGTTAAAACAGAAATATGGTCCAACTTCTGTGTTTTGGCAATAAGATTTAGTGCTCGTTCGATAGTACTTTCAAGTGCTTATAAGTTGTGGGTCCCATGGATCGTGTGGATAATTAGTAGATACAAGTTGTGGGTCCTCTGGAAAAGGAAGAAGAAAATGTTTGGGTCGTACTTTTGTTGTAATCCTTTCTTTCTCTCAGTGGACTTCTCTTTTCCTCCTGTTTTTGATCTACTCCCTCCATTAAATTATAGTGGTAGACCACATTATCAATATTTATTAGCTTAAATTCTTGAAGTGACCATTCCTGTAGGAGATCAATATTAGCCATCGTCTGTGGTGCCGAATTATTTTAGCTCAGTACCTAGATTCCTAAAATGAACCTCCTCACGACAAAGATTCAACTATTGAGATAAGAGCTCAGAAAGGTCTTATGAATCTATACTAATGTTTGACGATTGGATTTTAGTACTTCCATTTGATTAGTCTGGATCTCAACAGATCCGTGGCCGTGGGATTGTTGTGTAGTGTTTGTATGTTCAAACATGCGTATACGTTTGTTGACTTGATCATATTTGGAAAGGCATGGACCACATTAGGCATCGTTTTTGCATATAGTCTAATGTTTTCTTATTACATATCGAATACTTTTCCTCATAAAGACTCTTGCTAGTTCAATATTAGCAAATATACGTCCTCGAATATACTTCTGATTTTTTTTTATTTTTAATTTCTTTGTTGTTGTCTCTTTCTCTTCATCTATCGTCGTCTTGCAGAACACATCAACCCATTAGGATGGTTCGGGGTTATAATTTGTATTGCTTTTGTTCTTCACTATGACATATTCACTGCATAGCATAGAACTAGACAGGACTCTAGATAATATTGTGCAATTTACCTTACTAAAGATGCTATTATTGCTTTGCAATTGGCATGATGAACTTAGGGTTCGTTTGGTAGGCTACTACTTTGCTTTTGCTTCTTGTAGAATGACTTCCTCGTACCTTAGTAAATGTGCCAAGATTGCTTTGCAATGGGCATGACGAACTTATGGCCGTTTGATAGGGATTTTACTTTTTATTTATTTCTTGTAGAAGAATTTTTTGGGGAAGTTTCTTTAAAGACGTTGACACAATTATCCAATCAAGTTCAAAAGCATTTTTTTTTTATTTTTAAAAGTCTTGTCAAGTCGGTCCTTAAACCCTTTTATTTAAAACTAAGTCTTATAATTATTACATAGTTGTTTCATAATTGGTTTAATTATTTTTTAGTGAGTAATTTTAAGACATTAATTTTAATCACATCACATGGAATGTGATTGATTGAACTTCCCACTTGAATACTTCACTCACTTTATGTGGCCTGCCATATTTGGACCTAATACTATATTATAATTTATTTATTTTCAATTTATTTACATAAATATATTTTTGACAATATGGTAAGTGGGCTTGAATTTTATATTTGCCTTTTATATTTTAATTGATATTTTACTTAAGTAATGAAGTTTGGTGGAGTCTAATGATGATATAAAACTTTAACCATAAACTCATTGGAACATGATTTATTGACAATGATGGTCATGGGCCACCACCAAAGTTAATCATGTTTGGAAACTTAATTAAATTAGAAGATTTATTTTATTAATTACTACTTTTTTTTTTAATAACTGTGGATGTCCGGGTCAGCTTACGCGTACCTCGACTAATCTCACGAGGTCATGAAGTTTATAATTAGATACTCATCTCAGTGACCCTGAGCAGCCTCGAACTGATAACCATTGGAAAACAAACACAAGATCTGACCAATTGAGCAATCCATCAAGATTTTAATTACTAATATTTTTAAAGGAAATTTGCATAGTTTGTCTTCAATCTATCGTAAACTCCAACTTTTGGAATGGGATAAGAAGGGCATCGACCTTTCATTATAGTTACATAATTATTCATCAATAATGGATTATAGTTACATAATTATTCATCAATAATGGGAGTGCGCAAGTTTCTTTTAAATTGTTAGATGACCTCACATGTTCAATTTCATAAAA
>CAIGRF010400109.1:57631-79751 GCA_903798235.1 Fraxinus ornus
AGACTCGATCAGTCGATAAATTTTCCTGCACTTTACAGTATTACAACTATTAAATTTTCTAACAGTCATTGAACTTAAACACGGAACAATCTTGAGAAAAAAATAAACTAGAGTTTTATTTTTATTTTATTTTATATATTTTTATTTTAAAGTCAAATTTTTTTGCCTATGTGGGTCCGCCCATGCCTACCTTGATGGTTCGACATTAATATCATATACCTCGTGTATAAATACTGCTGAATGTGCCGTAACACGAAGTTATTGGTACATATCATCATGTATTTACATAAAGTAAACATTGATCTTAATACTTCAAAAAAATTAAAAAAGCCACCGCTCAAATAATACCATGAAATATTAGGGGGCCAAAGTGGATGGTTGTGACCCATTGATTGTACCCAAGTGGTCCAACTCAGCCAAGCCAATTGTGCTACGTTGCTTTCCAAATTGATTGATTGGATAATCATTAAACTAATGTGTATATATCTCTTGCTTTAGACAATCAAGTACCAGCCTATACTTATTTTGAACATTTGAAACTTACTCTGTGGTCCACTCTTGTTGCATCTCGATCCATCAAGTTGGATTATGTTGTACAACTAACAATGCACTTGTGACATGAACACGATGCTAAGCACATGATTAAAGTCGAACTATCCCATTTGATCAAGACATAATAATAAATGTAATTTGCTTTATGATTGATTGACTGGATTTACACAATACGTGAACATTTCAAACGTGTCTGTGGTCCGCTTTTGTGGAATCTCTATAGACCCAATCCATGTCTCCTCATCTTCACATTCGAATTAGAAAAATATTTTGATTTGAAGTTAGAAATCATTTCAATTTCAATCCTATATGCACGCCGCGAGTTTTATTAGTTACACTATATTTTAATTACACTTAAAATTTTCAATATTTGCTCAATATAGCCCTTACATTCCTAACTTTTTAAAAGTAATCTTATCTTCAATTTTTCATTAATTAGAAATCTAGTCCATGATAATATTTTTCGTACAATAAAGGCGCTGGTTGGAGCACAAAAATGATTCATTTGTCCATCATATTTTTTAAAAAATAATAAATGCTAAAATACGAAAAAGTATATTTTCCTTATTTTAAAGCACACAAACAGAAAATTATAACAAAAATTCTTCATCAAAGACGAAATATTTTTAATTAACGAAATATTAAAGATAAGAACTCGACAAAAAACGTTAAAGATATAAATATTACAATGAGTAAAATTTGAGGACCTTAAATGTATTTAAAAATGGCACAACAAAGAGAAAATATAATGGGTATATAGCCCTTGTTTTACATTCATTTTGTTTCTATTCTCTTTCTCATTTTTTTCTCTTTCTTCACCCAAAAATTCTCTTTATTTTTTAATCACACATTTTTCCATCAATCACTATTCTAAATTAAATTCTTCCATAAAATGGGCGTCAAACAAGGGCATAATTACCCTTTCAAAATACTTTAACAAATGACAAAACTATCCCTAAAACAACTCCCTAAAATCCATTTGATTACATAAACTTTTTTCTGTCATTTGGTGGATTGGACCAAACAGCAACGATAATTTCAATTTGATTACACAGGGTCATTTGGTGTGTCATTTCATTATCGATTAATCGTCTCCCAGTCAGAGAAAATGACCGAACCCAATTAAATAAAACCGGCTCTCACGTGGCCCGTGGACCCGAACAGAGGAGTGGTCACAGTCACACTCAGCCCTCAGTATTTATGTCTATTTATGCCCATAAACGCGCCACGAATTTGAGACTGACGTTCAAACTAATGATTTAATAAATGGTGGTGACATCAAGTCGAAAAGATAAACGATCAAAGGTCACTTAGTTTGGCAGTTCTCGACTATTTTCAATGGTATTTAAAATCTTGTTATGAGTCTTAGCTCATCCCTAGACGACTTCATGTCTCTTTATAAGATCGTATGTGTATGGTTGCTAAAATTTTAAGCAACACTAAGTGTTAAATGGGATGAGCCGACTCACCTCAACAAAGTCGGGCTCTATTCACTCCACGAGTTCGTCTCTTGATGTGGCAAGCCGAGCCAACTCATGAGCCTAAGGCGAGTAGCTTGTGAGCTTATGAGTGTCTCGCACAAGTGATTTAGCTGCTCTACTGACATCTCGCTCACATAGTACCCTTAAATATAATCCTGACTTGACATTGATTATCGAGTCAACAATTAGATGTACCAAGTTAAAAAAGTACATGCTCAGATGTAGCTAACATCCAGCCATGTACATTCACAAATATATTGAGTACAATAATCAAATTGCTTATGAAAAGTAGAGTCTGCAAATTTCTTGTTTGTGTACCATTATTCAATGAAAAATAAGTTTTGGAATAATGGATTTTTGGAGAATGTGGGGTTATAAAGTAGGAAAAATTATGGATTTATGTGCAAAATATTTTATTTAAAGATTACGTGATTGAAAATGATTGATAAAAAAAAAAAAAAGTAATGAAATAATGGTAGACATACAGGGCTAAACGAACAATGAATGAAGAGTCAAGATCATCACAAATGATTATGTAAAGTAGCTCCTTCAACTGGGATCTACATTCCACTACTTCTAACTTGTAGATTAGATGCAACAATATTATTCTTGTAGATGTTACAATGGAAGATATGCAAATGTTCACAGACGAACATGAAACTTCAGGTTTAGAAATATTTCAGCAAGCGAAAATGTGAACATAGTATGCTTATATTACAAACCATTCTGTTGAGAAAAGTGGATGAAGAACGAAAATAAAACTAGCAACACGAAATCGTCAAAATGGAAGATTTGAACACGATTATGAATCACTGTCATCAAATGATATTTGTCGCCACTGGGGTAAGTGCTTGAAGACTTTAATGACAAATAGTCTGTAAGAGTAAACAAACCTTAATTCAAGTTTAAAATCAAGCAAGTAAAACTTGGAAAAGAAACTTTGAAGAACAAAATAAAAAACTAGGTCTGATCTTTGATTTTGGATGTTAATGAATGAATTTGATGTTTGTGATATAATTTCAATCATGAAAACTACTCATATATATATAATTACAATAATCATGCACGAAAAGGTGCAAAACCCAAGCAAAAGAGGTGTAAAACCCTTTAAAATGACATCAGAATTTAAAAACTCAGCAGGCGAAATTTTGACAAAATGACCACTGCAATGACAACAAAAGTCGGGCGACCACGCGGCTTTAAGCATGGGCAGCCACCCAAACTATTTTTCGACCAATACTATTGTTTTGTTTTTGTTTATTTTCGCATGGCTATTTCCATCACTTCTAAAAATTTTGACAAAATGACCACTGCAATGACAACAAAAGTCGGGCGACCACACGGCTTTAAGCATGGGCAGCCACCCAAACTATTTTTCGGCCAATACTATTGTTTTGTTTTTGTTTATTTTCGCATGGCTATTTCCATCACTTCTAAAATCACTCCTCATTGTTAATTTGAACAATATCCAACAATCACTCATTTGTTCAAATGTAAAATAAGTACAACCTCAAGTTTAACGGCACTTATGCATAATGTATAGATATCTTTTTATTTAAATCCAACCTTAGTATAACTCACAAAGTAATCATCAAAATCTTAGGTAACATGAAAGCTTTGAAAATATTATTACTTGTGGTGATATCGGTGAAATCATACGCACAAGTATAAAGTATTCCAAGTTCCACACAATTTCGTTTATCGCTTTAATGGCCTTGAGCTTCTCCTATTCAAGAGCTTTTAATAGAGAAACTCTAACTCTCTATTGAAACTGCATCATCTCGAAGTTTATATAGGTAAAGTTCTTGCAGTATCTTTGTCACTTTTAAAAATACATGATCCACCGATCTGAACTTTATTAAGAGTTATAGAAACTCGACCCTCCTATTCATGACAACCGACACTTGTAACCTAGAATAGGGTTTTAAAAGAAAAAATAAGTGCCAAATCTATCCACTTATCGAATAACTTGTTGTTACCCTTTGAACTCGAAATATGCATATTTGTATAGTCAGGTAGGGTTGATGTCATTGGTGGATTTAATTACGGAGTTTTAACCATAGCCTACTAGTTATTCACATTAATTCCCTTGTGAGTACTTTAGTAAGCGTATCGGAAAAATTCTTATTCAACTTCATACAAGTAAGTGAAATAATTTCATCTTTGATTAGTTTTCTCACATAGTCATGTCTTAAACTCACATGTCTAGACTTACCATTATACATTTCATTGTATGCTCTACCTAAAGCGGCTTGACTATCACATAAGATGGATGTAGAAGAACTATTCATTTCACCTAATAAAAATTCGTATATTAAATCCCTAAGCTCTTCAGCTTCTTTTCTGATTTCAGCCAATGCCACAAATTTAGATTCCATAGTTGAGTGAATAATAGATGTTTATTTCTTGGATTTCCAAGAGACCGCATCTCCTCCAAGGATAGATATCCAACTTGAGGTTGATTTACTCTCACCAACACTAGATATCTAGCTAGTATCGGTAAATCCTTCTAATACTGTCGAAAACCTAGAATATTGGATACATTGATCCTTGGTTTTCTTCACATAACCAAGAACCCTCCCAATAACCATCCAATGTTCTTTACTTAGATTGCTAGTAAATCGACTAAGTTTACTAATTATAAATGCTATACGGGTCTTGTACATTGCACAACATATATCAAACTCCCAATAGCACTTGCATACTCAAGTTGTGCTATACCTTTTCCATCATTCTTTATAAGTTTCAAACTTGGATCAAATGGAGTATTAGCTTCTTTAATGTTCAAGTGCTTGAACTTATTAATCACATTCTCAACATAATGTGATGGCTTAACATATAACTCACACTAGTTTCGATGACTTTGATACCTAGTATGGTATCCACTTGGCCAAGATCTTTCATTTTAGATGTAGAAGGTAGAAACCTCTTTATTTCTTTTATAACTTGCATTTGATTGCTCACAATCAACGTATCATCCACGTATAAACAAAGGAGCACAACATGATTATCACAGACTTTTGAATATAAAAATTTATCAATACTTTTATGTTTAAATCAAAAAGACATTATTGCTAAGTCAAACTTTTTATTCCATTTCTTTGGTGCTTGTTTTAATCCTTATAAAGATTTTATTAGCTTGCATACTTTATCCTCATTTTCGGTTGTTCCATATAGATCTCTTCATCGTGATCCTCATTTAAAAATGTCGTTTTAACATCAATTTAATGTATATGCAAACTATAGATTGAAACTAAAGCGAATATAATCCTAATTGATGTTATTCGTGCAACTGGTGCATACGTGTCAAATTAATCTATTCCTTTTTTTGTCAATATTCTTTAGCCACTAATCTAGCTTTAAATGTATTAAGAATACTGTTCACATTGTAATTCCTTTGAAATACCCATTTGCAGCATATAGGTTTGGATACATGTGGTAAATCGAATAATTTTCAAGTGTTGTTTGATATTATTGAATCAATCCGATCATTTACTTCATCCTTCAAAACGTGCTATCTCTAAATATCATTACTTCTTGATAAGTTTTAGGATCGGTTTCCACTTGAAGAACATACAGAGTAGTTTTTGTAAAATTCTTCTCATTTCTCTTAACTAAATTGAAAGAAATAAGTTGAGAGTCTAATTCAGCCGGTCATAACATTTTCTCCTTTCCAACTCTTTTTCTTCTGTGAAGTTCATTTGTTTCAACATTCTCAGAAGGTTTTTCTACCGTGACCTCGTAGAGCTAGGAATCTCCACTTGAGGTTCTCTTAAAGAATTATTATCTGAAAATAACACATTCTTAAAGAACTCTATTTCACGAGATTCAATAATAACATTGGTTTCTAAGTTTAATAAACGATATGTCTTACTATTTTGGGCATACCTACAAAAGCTTATTTGATCCCTTTAGGACTCAACTTATTCCTTTTAGGATCCGTGTTCTTACTATAAGCAAGACACATCCACACTTTGAAATAACCAATGTTTATTTTTCTCCCTTCCCACAATTCATACGGAGAAACATTAAATCTTTTTGAAGGAATCCTATTAACTCTGTGACATGCACTTGATAAAGTTTTGCCCCATAAATTAGTTGGTAACTTAGCACTTAATAACATAGCATTCATCATTTCAACTAGCGTCTTACTCTTTCTTTCACTCAAATCATTTTGTTCGAGTGTTCTAGGTGCACTACATCGATATACTATGCCATGTTCACAAAAAAAATTAAATTCACTAGAGAAATATTCACCTCCCCTATCACTTTTAAGAATTTTAATCTTTCTAATTAATTGATTTTCTACTTCGGCTTTGTACATCTTAAACATGTTAAATGTTTCATCATTATGTTTCAACAAGTAGATATAGCAAAATTTAGAATGATCATCTATGAATGTTATGAAGTATCTATTACCTTCTCTAGTTAACATTCCATTTAATTCACATCTATTAGAATGAATTAAGTCTAGCAAATTAGATTTCATTTCAACACTATGAAGATGTTTCTTAATCAATTTAGACTTAATACATAATTCACATGAAATCATTCCGATTTTAACTATTATTTTTAAAGTAAAAAGCCAACATGTCTTATTTTATCATGCCATAAAGAAATAGACTCAACAACATAATCTAAATTCTTAGTTTTATTGATATTATTGTCAATAGTACAAAGTTTGACCATTCCATCACTAGAATAGCATTTTCCAACAAATACACCATTCCAGGAAAGTATAAGTTTGTCTGACTTATATGTAGACTTTACTCCCAATTTTTTCAACAAATTACCATTTACAAGATTTCTATTCATATCCAATACATGCAATACATTTATTAATGTGATCGTCTTGCCAGATGTAAATTGTAAGTCCGCACTTCCTTTACCAACAACTTTTGATTGAACTTCATTTCTCATTTGAATGTGTTTGTCATCCTCTTCTTGATATATTTTAAAAATGGATCTATCATAGTTTACATGTATGATGGCACAAGTATCATATCACCATCCTTGAATCTTTCCTTCGACTGAATTCACAATGCTCACGGTAGCAATGATGTTGTCAATGGTGTTCACTTCGCCTTCTTGCGTTGGTTGTTTGCAATGTCTACAATCTCGAGCATAATGTCCAAGCTTGCCATACACATAACAAGAAACTTTGAATTCTTCTTGTTTTTGTAATTTTTGTTGGGGTTTATGAATTTCCTCTGTTTGAAATTCTTGTTGTATTTGTTTGGTAGATCCACGACATCGGCTTTGGAAGTACTATCATGGGAATGTTCATTCCCATCTCGTTCCCTTGTCTCTTTCTCAATTTGAAGATATCTTTGGATTTCGTTCAAAAAATAATCTTGGGAATTGTGAAAGATTTTCTTCATATAACCTTTCCACAAAGATGTCAATTTCGCAATGATTGCACCAACTTGGAAGGTTTCTAGAAGATTAATCTCCATGACCTTCATTTTATTGATAATGATTTGAAACTCAAGGACTTGTCCTAACAAAGGCAAGTTATCCAAAAACTTGAAATCAAAATACTTAGAAATAAGAAACTTTTTGGTACCTTCATCATCGACTTTTTATTTGGTTTCCAACATTCCCATGTCTCATTTGTCGATGTGTAATTTATGTAGGGATCGTAGAGGCAATCAGAGAAAGCGTTCAAAATGTATCCTCTACATATCAATTCATTTTCTTATTTCTTCTTCCTTTTCACCATTGTTTTATCGGTGTCATTTGGGGTTGGTTCTAGCAATGGCTCCAAGTCTAGATCCAATGTATAAAAAGATCTTCAAAGTTGTAAGAAGAAACTTCAACTTGTCCGTCCATCTTGTAAAGTTCGACCCGTCGAATCTATCAAGTCTTACAAGGTTTTGATTCATCTTCTTTATTGTAGCCATTGTTGTTTGATTCTCCATATTCAAACTATCATTTGAGATTATTGAGAAAAGTAGATGAAGAACGAAAATAAATCAACAATAAGAAATCACCAAAATGGAAGGTTTAAGATACGATTATGAATTGTTGTTCTCAAACGATATTTGTTGCCACCGGGATAAATGCTTGAAGGTTTCAATGACAAATAGTTTGTAGAAGTAAACAAATCTTAATCCAAGTTTGAATCAAGCAAACAAAACTTGAAAAATGTACTTTGAAGAACAATATAAAAAACTAGGTTTGATATTTGATTTTGGATGTTGATGAATGAATTTGAAAACCATCATATATATAGAATTATAATTACCATGCACGAAAATGTGTAAAAACCAACCCAAAGGGTATAAAACCCTTCAAAATGATCTCAGAATTCAAAAATCAAACGGGCAATTTTTTGTACTGGGCAGACACTCAGTTCAACAAAATGGTCACTATAATTGTAACATAAGACTGGGAATTAGTTTCCTAAGTTACTTTTTCTCTCATTTATCTCTTTATAATTAGTTAGAGATTATTTTGTATAAATTGATGTGGAAGGCATACTAATAAGATTGGTCATTTTTCCCTTGAAAGTTTACAGTTGCAATGTATAAATTGATGAAGGCGAGGATTGAAGAAAGTTTACGCATGACAAGAAAACAGAATTTCCATGCCTCATGTTACGCCTCGACACCGAGGCTCTAAGGTAATGTGCCACGTAGCAATCCACGTGGACAGAAAGTTAATAGAAAAGTCTACAAAGATCCAGGTGGTCAAGATGTAAACAAATTATGCAGATACTGATGCACTGCTTAAAGAGATGAAAAAATGAGCTGAAGCCCCCCACTCAGAAGACCAGCTCCGAGACTCTCAGTTTATTCGAAGCTCATAAGCCAACATTGTCTCTTGCAAAATATTTGAGCATCTTTTATAAGTGATTGATGTAACAATTGTAATAGAAGATGTCAGGGTGTCAGCCTAGTGTATAGGGCGACTGACCCCTTATCAATGTATTAATTGTATAAATAGACAATGATGTGAAGCCTCAACTAAAGAGATGAAGCCACGTGGTTCTGATCCAACGGACACCACGTTAGCCAAGATAGTATAAATAGATCCACTTTGTAACTTAGAAGAGGTTGGAAAACTTATAGTTAGAATTATCATTTTCTCATGTCTTGAACTCCCAAGTATATAATCAAGACGAAATATTGACAAATACTCTTACACACGTTTGTATTTTCGTTTTTCATCATATACTTGGTAGAAGAATTACATAAGTAGATGATTTTATAATTTACAATATTTGTTTTCTATCCTTCCACATATTCTAGTGATCTCTTTGGTTATCAGTTTTTGTCCTCGTTTGGTGATCATTGATAGCAGATCATATTTTAATTTACCCACCGGAGTTCAAACATCTTTGTCTCTCGCTGTGAAGTACTTCCCGAGCCCAAATCTACCTCATTTCTCACAGTTTCTCCAGTAGAAATGCATCGAAATTGGTTTAACGTGGAGAGAGTGTGCCCGACATCTGTTGACTCATTTTCTGGGATCAACAGATTGACACTGTCTATGGGAACACGTACAGTTAACCACGAAAATCTTGTGGGGCCGGTATGAGATACCTTGGAAGAAATTTCATAACCTCTGAAAATGGAGTGTTCTTAAAGAAAATACCATTAGAAAGGCCAAGAGATGACCGTATGAATCTACTACTTGTTTGATCCTTGAAGAAATGAATATTTGGTCGAAAGAGATATCTGTCGATATGAATTCAAACAGTGAAGAAAATGTACCCCGAAAGACGAGAGAACACCTTGAAGAAGGGGAACCCTCACAGGCTATCCCAATTGCTCGCCCAAGGGCCCACCAACAACATAGACGAGATGGGCCAAGAGGTGGGGACAGGATAGCAACTAGACTCACTAGAGAAGTCACCACAATGGCTGTTAACATGAGAAATATAACCATGCAGAACATGACTGCATGAGCTGCTGATGAGCATACAAGGTCGAGAAGAATGCCTAATTTCTCCATACGTAGCTCCTGGAAGTGGATTCCAAGATCCATCACAGTACTACCAAGAGGTGGAAGAAGTTCAAAGCCAAATGGCAGGGTACTACCACAACATGATGGAAACCCCCCAAGAGAGGGAGGTTGGGGTTGACACTTTATCTAATTATACTTCAGAACGACCTCATGATGACCCATTTAATTTTCCTCCAAATTATGAGCCAGAAGACCTGCCTCAGAAGGTCATCGCGTCTTCGATAGGCTGAGCCCAGGATTGCCTTGGAATAGACAGGCTCGACCCCCTCATGCACCTAGAAATAGACAACATGAGCCTTTTCAATCCAGAAGACAAGAAATGCTAGCTAGAGAAAATTCAAAGTCCTTCTTTAGAAATAGGCGTGAGAGGAGGGAGTTGGCCAGAAGTGAAGCCAGACATTCCCATTCCTTCCTGCAAGTTCAATATAGGCATGATGAGCCCCAGAGGTCCTATAACCTCGACGATGACGATGAACATTCACCATTTTCTCAAGCTATTAGGAATGCTTCCATGCTAAACCACTTCACACTCCCTAAAATTCTAAAGTATGATGGGAGAAGCTACCCCGCGAAACATCTCAATAGCTTTGAAACCCACATGAATCTGAAAGGAGCCACCAAAGCCATGAAGTGTAGAGCTTTCCATTTGACTCTCAGTAGAGCGACCAAAATCTAGTACACCTGGTTGCCAAAAGGAAGCATCCGAAGTTTGCTAGACTTCAAAAAGACATTCCTAAAAAGTTTCGCTACTAGTAAGGAAAGCAAAAGACCAATTTAATGCCTGCAAGATATGCGGTAACAGCAGGGCGAGTCTTTAAAAAGTTTCTTGTTCCTCTTCACTGACGATATGACCTACTGTGAGCAAGTAACAGATAGGAAAGCTCTAACTGCCATAAGGGAAGGTTTGGACATGAACTCTCTCTTCCGAAGGAATGTGCAAAATAAGGATTATACCACATATGATGTCCTATTGGAAATGATAAGATACGAATCCTCAATGAAAAATTGAGAGATCATAGAAACATGGCCAGCCAGGACTTTCCCTCCACAAATGTAAAGAGGAAAAGGTCTTACCTCCCATTTGATGGATCACCAGACCCCTTTCAATCGTGGACAAGCACTGGCTGCCGTAACGCTTGATGCAGTACCCACTTTAGTTTATGAGAAAGTGAATCCTGGTGCAGAAATGTATCAAAGTGATCAGAGGTACCCTCAAATAAGGAGGGATAGAGGACGAGGCACAGAACTTAGAAATATGGATGAAATGCCCGTTTATTGTACATATCATCATTCTTATAATCATCGCACAAAGGAATGCGAGACATTGCGAGGCAGCCCTAGGACACAAGCCAGGGAAGAGACAGACGCCTTCGAAGAGACATTCCTCTTAGGCAGACTCTATGACCTGGGAATGTTGTGCTGAGGAGCCCCACCTGGAACGATTCCCCAAGGAAAAGGGACAACGATGCTGAGAGACATGAAGATGTACAAAGGCAAAGATGAAGCCCCCTACAACTGATTGCCAGGAGCCCATAGAGAAATTGATACGATCTTTGGAGGCCCATACGTTGGAGGAGATCTAGGAATTCATAAAGAAATTACACCAGGGAAGTTAAAGATCTTCCTATGACAAGTTTCAGAGTTAACCGAGATCCTGTCGAAAGAATAATTCCACTAATCACATTTACTTAAGAAGATGCAGCAAATGTGCATTGTCCACACTATGACGCCCTAGTAGTGAGGGCCATCGTGGCCCGTAATGGCCTAAAAAGAATGTTGTGGATAATGGAAGCTCGGTCAACATCATTTTTGGAACCACATTTGACAAAATAAAATTTGACCATGAACTGATCCCAATGAGTTCTCTCTTATATAGTTTCATGGGAGATAGCATCATCCCAAGGGGGAATATCTCTCTAGCGATAGAGATGGGGGGTAGGACCTACGACTGCTTACCATTTCATGGAATTTTTGGTGGTTGATAACCGTTCCACTTACCATAGAGTATTGGGAAGGCCAGCTTTGAATTAACTTTAGGCTGTCACTTCCATTCATCATTTGTGTATGAAGTTTCCAATGGAAAATGGAACTACAATGATTCGAAGCCATCAAAGAAGTGCAAGGGAATGTTACTCAAACTCCCTACAAAAAGTCGAACCGAGGAGCTTCAATATGGTCACTACAGATATTGATACGTACGACATCCTAGAACAAGGGAAAAATCCTGAACAAGGGAAAGACGTCGAAATGGAGGATGCCTCTGAAGAAGGAGCCACCTTTGGAACTATACGTACCTCTAAAGAAGAGGTTGTATATGAAAGACCTACCATCCATAAAGAAGGAGAGCTGTTGAGAAAGCGATAAGTTTGGAGGAGTTGGATCCTCGTACCATTGATTACGAGACTCAAACAGCACCTATGGAGGAACTGAAGAGCTTTCTAATAGACACAAATGATTCTTTCAAGCAATTGCAGGTTGGAAGAAATCTACCCATAAAAGCTAAGAAGGAGCTAAAAAGTTTCTTACTAAAAAATCTTAACGTCTTTGCTTGAAAGCACGAAGACATGGTCGGTATAGAATCTAAGATCAATTGCCATCATTTGAATATTGATCCAAAGATCACAACACACGGGCAAAAAAGAAGGGCTCTCAACCAAGAGAGATACGAAGCTTTTAAAGATGAAGTTAAGAAGCTGATTGAAAATATATTTTTTTGGGAGTCAGTATATCCTAAATGGGTCTCTAACTCAATATTGGTAAAGAAATACAATGCAAAGTGGAGGGTTTGTGTAGATTTCTCAAACTTAAACCAAGCTTGCCTTAAGGACAGCTTTCCACTCCCTAAGATAGACCAACTTGTGGATTCAACTGCCGAACATAAGCTTTTAAGCTTCATGGATGCCTATTCCGGATACAATCAGATCCCCATGTTCCCAGCAGATGAGGAACATACTTCTTTCATCACAGACAATGGTCTTTATTGTTACAAGGTCATGTCTTTCGGGTTGAAAAACATTGAGGCCACCTATCAAACGCTTGTCAACAAGATGTTCGCTGATCTAATTGGGAAAACCATAGAAGTCTATGTGGACGACATGTTGGTGAAAAGCCTAAGGGCGGAGGATTATGTTGAAAACTTCAATGAAACATTTCGGATCCTGAAAAGATATTAAATGAAGCTCAATCCTTTAAAATATGCTTTTGGGGTTGCTTCTGGAAATTTTTTGAGCTACATAGTCAACCAAAGAGACATTAAAGCTAACCCTGAAAAGGTTAAAACCTTAACTGACATGAGGTCACCTTAGAAATCAAAGGAGGTATAAAGCCTCATGGGACGCGTAGCTGCCTTAAATCGCTTCGTCTTTAAGGCAATGAACAAGTGTCTTCCTTTCTTTAAAACTCTCAAAGGAAAAAGTAAATTTTAGTAGAAAGAGGAATGTGAAGAAGCTCTCCAGTAGCTAAAGAAGCACTTGGGACATGCTCCTCTCCTCTCCAAGCCTATAGCCAACGAACCACTACAGTTGTATTTGGCAATAAGCCATCAGTTCAACTCTAATAAGAGAGGAAAATGATCACCAGCTCCCCTTCTACTACGTGAGCAAGGTACTTTTGGTAGCAAAAACTTGCTACCCAGACATGGAGAAACTAGCTCTCTTCTTAGTGAAAACTTTTCGAAAATTGAGACCGTATTTCCAAGCTCACACTACTTAGGTATTGACAAAATTTCTCCTCAAGTAAGTTCTGCAGAAGCCTGATGCTTCGGGGAGACTACTAAAGTGAGCTGTAGAACTTAGTGAATTTAACATATTTTATTTAAACCAAGAGCTGTCATCAAGGGACATGCTCTGCAAACTTTATGGTTGAATTCACTCATATTCTAGAAATGAAAGAGGAGATAGAACCTATCGAACCTCCAACATGGAGCTTTTTTGTAGATGGATCATTAGGAGAGACAGGGTCAGGGGGCAGGCGTGGTCCTTGTCAATCTAGAAGGACATAAGCTCACTCGTGCTGTATGGTTCAATTTCAAGGCCACCAATAATGCATCAGAATATGAAGCCCTCCTCGCTGGCCTCAGACTAGCTAGAGAAATGCAAACAAAGAGGCTTACAATCAGTAATGATTCCCATATGGTGGTAAGTCATGTACATGATAATTTCCTAGCTAGAGATAAATGTATGGTTGCGTACTTGAAATTGGTTATGGAACGCATCCCCACTTTTGAAAAATTCGAGCTCATACAAATCCTATAAGCTGAAAATCTTTATGTCGATGCCTTATCAAAATTGGCAAATAGCAGAATTACTTGCGGTAGTGCCCAGAGAGCATCTTCCTAAACCCTTCACCGCCACTAGCAAAGTGGTAATGTGGGTCAAAAATACTCCTCTATAGATGAAACCAATTATATCATTCCTCAAGGACCAAGTATTGTCCTTTGAAAAAGATGAGGCCCTGAAGCTCAGAAGATGAGCTGCACACTTCGTCTTCCAAAATGATGTGTTATACAAACATGGATTCTCATTACTTTTACTCTGATGCATTGAATGAGAGTAAGCTAATATCTGCTCTGAGAAATTCATGAAGGAGTATGTGGGAATCACACCAAAGGAAGGTCCTTAGCACAAAAAATAATGAGGTAAGGATATTATTGGCCCCACCTTGAAAAAGGACGCACAACAATTTACCCGGAAATGAGATAAATGCCAATGCTTCGTAACTATTCAGAGGTAACCCTCCTAAGAACTAAATGTTGTCTTCAACCCCTGAACGTTTGCTAAATGGAGGATTGACCTTATAGGACCTCTTTCCAAAGGGAGAGGAAATTCGAGCTTTGTAATTGTCGCCATTAATTATTTCTCGAAATGGGTAGAGGCCGAACTATTTGCCAGAATAACTGAAGCTAACACTTCCAGATTTTAGTGTAAAAATATCATTTGTAGATTAGAATCCCCCATTTAGTTGTCTCAGACATTGGTTGACAATTTGACAACAAGAAAGTCAAGAATTTATGCGAGGAGCTAGACATTAAGAAACACTTTTTCTCCCCACATCATCCCCAAGCAAATGGACAGGTTGAGGCTGTCAACAAAACAATCAAGTACACATTGAAAATGAAGTTAGACACCTCTAAAGGGGTATGAGTTGACAAACTACCCCAAGTCCTTTGGGCCATCAAGACTACAAGCAAAATTGCTACTGGAGAGACTCCCATTTTTATGGCCTATGGAGCCGAGACTATGAGCCCAGTAAAAATTGGACTACCATCTCCTCGTCGAACTTAATTCAATGAAATATCTAATGACAAGATGTGAAGATTTGAACTTCATCTTCTTGAAGAAAGAAGGGATGACTCTCAAGCAAAGTTGGCCATCTATCAATGGAAAATGAAAATATATTACAAAGCAAAAGTAAAAAAGAGATCGTTTCGTTTGAATGTAGTGGTGCTTCGTAGGGTATTTCTGTCTTCTAAAGAACATGGGTTTGGAACCCTTGGGCCCAATTGGGAAGGCCCCTATCACATCAAGGAAGAGGTTTGACTAGGAACCTACAAAATTGAAAGCATGGATGGAAAGACACAGCCCCATCCTTGGAATGTATAAGATCTACGAAAGTACTATCAGTAATGGTGTAAATATCTTGTATGTATAGTTTATAATTCAATAAAAATAGCTTTTATCTAATATGTTCATATATTAAAAGTACCTCCCAAGAGGCAAAACCCTGGGAAAAGCCTCTGTATAGGAGAACCGTCACTATCCAGAGAAGCATGAGCACCTCAACGAAGGACTAGACCCAAAAGGGACCACATCTACACTTGCAAAGTGTAACATACCTTTATCGATAAAAGTTACTAAGGAAGCCTCAGTATTGACGAACTACTCAACACATGCTTAGGAGAGTAAAGAAAAGCGAAGCCTACACTTGTACAAAATGAAAAACTAAGTTTTAAACAAAAGATAGCCATTGAAGTTCGATATACTTAAGTTCTGAAACTTGTTAAGGTACACGACCTCATAACGATTATGCTAAGTTATAAGTTTGATTTCAGCCATTGAAGTTCGATGTACTTAAGTTCTGAAACTTGTTAAGGTACATGTGCTCCTAACACTTATGCTAAGTCATAAGTTTGATTTCAACCATTGGAGTTTGATGTACTTAAGTTCTGAAGTTTGTTAAGGTGCACGACCTTCTAACACTTAGACAACATCGCAAGTTTGGTTTTAATTGATGAAGTCCATAGTGCATGAATTTGTTCATATAAGTCCAAGTAGTTGAAGAACTTCAGTTTGATTCTATTGTGCATAAGTTTGGTGTTATCATGAGTCCGATGTTGTTTTTAGTCTAATGTTACTTGTTGCTTTAAGTTTAAACATCATCAATAAAGTATAAGAGGTTTGAATTGTAGCGACAAACATATCAGTACATAAAAAATAGAAGTAATTAACACAAGGAAATTAAGAAAATAACTTCATTAAATAAAAGTATTTACATTTGGTGGGCAGAAGCCACTTACATTAAAAAATATAAAAAGAAGACCTAAACTCTAAACAGGTGGTTGAGGAGGAGCCATGAAAGGGACTATTACATTGGGAGCCACTTCTTCAAATGCTTGTTCAGCTACATCAGCTTCAAGTTCGATCACTTGGCTTTCCTCTACTGGAGTTTTAGGTTTAGGCTCCTTCTCAAGAAATTCTGCCCTCAACTTCGAAGTGTCGATGCCTTGAATGTCGACCTCCAATCACATACATACACCAATACTCAGGAAAGCTTTGGTATGCCTTCGTCCAATAGAAGTTGGCGAGGGACCGTTTCCTAGCATCACTACCAGCAAACTGAGCCTCCTGCCTGGCAGTTTCCACTTCTTCAGTCAAATTGGATATCTTGGAGTTCAACTCCTTTACCTACCCATTCAAAAATGAGTTCTCCTTATTGGCCTTCTCCAAGGCCTCAGCTGTCAGCCTTTGGATGAGCATTAGAAGTCTCCACACGCTACGTTAAGGAGACCATCTCGCTTTGGGATAGGTAGACCTCCTTCTTCAAATTCTCAATTTCTGTTAAGGCATAAGCGAGCTTTATATACTCTTCTATCTGCTTTTTCTTCAAAGCCTCTACCTCAGCCTTAGCCTTGCTAGCAGCCTCCTCAGTCTGATGGGCTTTATTGGAAAACTCCCTATTTTTTAATTGAAGGTTTTTAAATAGGTCTCCAACCTCTATGGCCACACTAAAGGCCCTCCCTACCTAGCTCACCATAGTGGAAATACACGGCGTTGCTAGTCTCCACGAAATCTTACCACATCTCCGTCCAGTTCTTATGAAAGGTGGCTATGGCAGTTTGAATCTTCGAAGGAATAAGAGAAAGACTTTCAGGAGCCAGCTCTTCACTCTTAGTCTTGATGGCGAGCCTTTTCCTTGAGAGGGCCTCTGAAGCTATGGAGTCGCTGGTGGACTTGGCCTTTTTTGTAGGTTCCTGCCTCTAGGGCTCCACGACTGGTGGCCTTTTCTGTCCCCAAAGGCTGCAGCTATCGATGTTGCCATCAATTCTTTCCCGGGTGGGATGCGAGGGCAAAGTGTGGGATATCGTTGAAACCACCCACCCCGATGGTAGAGAACTGTTGCTTCTTCTTTGGCTCTTCTACGACCACTTTTTTTCCCTCGTCAACTTGAAGAGGTCACCCTTCCTCCTAGATGCCAGCCTTCTTGCTGACCCTCTCTATTTTGTCTCTCACCTTCTTTGCTCAAGTAGATGAGGGCTTCATGCCCTTATGACCAGACGTCGAAGTAGCAGCAAGAATTGTGGCCATATCCGGGGTAGGATTTCTTCGTTTTTCAAAATTTTCTACAAAGCAAAACGCAGGGTCACATACAAGTAAATAAAAGACAATGAAAAAAAAAAGATAAAAATCAAAGGAGTGAAGTTATACCCCTCGTAGCCATTAAGCAAAACTCCTCAAAAAACCTCCTGGAGACGGTCAGAGGGTCGAAGTCGCGTGAGAAAGAGGATCGACAGTATATACCAGCAAAAGTGTCACAATCACTCTCAGTAAGGTTGAAACGTTCAACCAGCCCTGTAAGATAACAAAGAAATGTTAAGTATCAGATCCAATCAGTGAAAGAAAAGAAAAAACAAAAATGACACTCACTGGCCTTAGAGTAAGAAGTTGGGGATTTGATGTGGGGGATGCTATCCCCCTCACACTACTGCTACCTCCACCAGACCCAGAACCACGTTTCCTTCCATCCTTTGATGGAGAAAGGCATACCCAAAACAAAGAGATAGTGTGACCCCTATGAACACATAAAATACCACCCCCTACAATCTTCTTCGCCTAAACACGAAGCTGAAAAATGTAAAGAGGCATGTCCTCACCCATGGAGATCTCCTTCCATAGAAAAAATGTCCCCACTAACTAGGCCCAAGCATTAGAGAAGAGTTGGGTAGGGGCCAGCTCGTACAACCTAAGGATAGCTCGAAAAAAAGGGTGAATAGGCAAGCGAAACCCAGCTTTCAAAAGAAACTCACTGATGGTGACACAGTATTGCCTAGGATAGCAGGCTTGCTCATCAGGAGTGGGAGAGATGAGTTCTATGTCATAGGGGATCTTGTATTTTTCCCTAAGATTTACTAAATGGGACAGATCTATAGAAGAAGAGATTTTGGCTACCCCCAGGCTATACCAATGTCTCTCCTACCATCCTCAAGTGAAGCAACACTCCGTCCAGTCTTAACTGCCCTAACCAGGTCGATAGTCTTAACTGCCCTAACCAGGTCGATAGTGTTGGTAATTTGTACTCCCATCTCACCAGCTAGTTCACTCAAATCTAAGTCGCCCTTAGCAGAATTAAAGAATGCCATTGATTAAAGTCTTTTAAAAGAAAAGATAAAATAACAAATACTTACGAGTTGAAGGGAATGTTGAATGACGAAACACCAAAGAAGGTTACAAAAACACCAGGAAAAGCAAGAAAAAGGAGAAGAAAAGTTAAAAACTAGGAAGAAACGTAGAAAATTCTTGAGAAAACTTAGAGAAAAAACTTAAGGTTTCAAAGGATGCTAACACTGGATTCGTAAAAAGCAAAAGTGGTTTTTTCCACAAATGTTTGCCTTTTATAGGCGTAGGCTCTTAATCCCAGCCGTTGGATATCGATATGACCCAACTGTTCGTTTGAAGATTAAATCTGAGCCACTCATCAATTTTCCCATTTCTTCTTACGTAGCTCAGATCAAAGCGTCTTCTCCACGTGCCTTCATACGTTTGAAGCTCGTAAAAACATGCAGGTGACAGTCATCATTGCACATTAATGACGACGGTTGCGTGTATAGGAAATTGAACCGCTTCAACTGTCTTTTCTTGAAAACATACCACAACAGCAAATCATTTGGGCGCAATGACTAAGGATGCCTTGTGTTTCTCAAGAATGCTAAAGTCAAGCTCCTCGTAAACACAACCCTCTTCGTCCAGTTCGAATGAAGCTTCGACCTTGCAAAAGCACTTCGGGCAAAACAACTTTGGAATTCCTCTGCTCTGCTGACCCTTCTTCAAAATTGTTCCTGAAAGTGAGATGTGCCCAAGTATATAAATTCAAAAGAACACTATTAGGAGGTCTGCACAAGTCGTGCACATTGGAGATTGCGACATGATGTAAGTCACCCACTGACGAAATTTTATCTACTTCCAAAGTACATGCATTACATAAATAGACATGCCTAGACTTGGGGAACTATTGTCATACCTAATCATCAGGCTCTAAGGCAATGTACCTGTAGCAATCTACGTGGACAAAAAGTTAACAGAAAAGTCAACAAAGACCTAGGTGGTCAAGATGCAAAGAAATTATGCAGACACTGAGGCAGTGCCTAAAGAGAAAAAGAAAGGAGCTGAAGCCCCTTCTCAAAAGATCAGTTCTGAAGCTCACAGGCTCTCACTTTATCAGAAGCTCATAAGATAACGTTGTCTCTTGCAAAATATTTGAGTATCTTTTAGAAATGATTGATGTAACAGTTGTAATAGAAGATGTCAGGGTGTCAGCCTATTTGTAGGGCGGCTGAACCCTTATCAATATATTAATTGTATGAATAGATAATGATGTGAAGCATCAACTAAGGATATGAGGCTACATGGTTCTGATCCATAGACACTACGTCGGCCAATGCAGTATAAATAGATCCACTTTGTAACTTATAAGAGATTGAGAAATTAGAGTTAAAATTATCATTTTCTCATGTCTTGAACTCCCAAGTATGGAATCAAGAAGAAATATTGACAAACACTCTTACACACATTTGTATTTTTCATTTTTCATCATACACTTGGTAGAAGAATTACATAAGTAGATAATTTTACAATTTACAATACTCTCTTGTTATATATCCTTCCACATATTCTAGTGATCTCTTTGGTTATCATTTTTGGTCCTCGTTTGGTGATCATTGATAGCATTATCATCTTTTGTTTCACCCATCGAAGCTCGAACATCTTTGTCTCTTGGTGTGAAGCACTTCCCGCATCCAAATCTGCCTTTTTTTTCACCGTTTCTCCTGTAGAAACGCGTCGAAATTGGTTTGACGTGGTGAGAGTGGGTACGACATCTATTGACTCATTTTTTGGGGTTAACGTCACGCGTTTTCTATATCGTGAATTATATCTCAAGTGTACGTTGTCAAGTTTTGTAATATAGTATTAGAGTAAGAGTGTCGAATCCACAGGGATTGATATTTGATGTTATACTGAGTAAGAGTGTCGAATCCACAGGGATTGATATTTGATGTTATACTGAGTACTATACTTATTTTAGCTTTTAATTTATTTAGAGAAACAAATTTTGAAATCAATATCGTTAACTAATCTAACAATGATTTTAGTAATGAATTCAAAGAATGCGATGTAAACGAAAGACTCAATATAAAAAAGGCATAGAGAATGATTTCACCTAACTTTCAATTATAATTCAATTGTGTCTAACTATTCTAGTCAACTTTCTCATGTTTAAAAGCAAGAATCTTAATGTATTTCTCTCACTTCTCTCGAGTGCCGGCTAAAAACTAATCTTAGAATTCAATTTCAATATCTCTATTCCAAACTAAAATCAAAGATTTTATCAAGTTCATGATTCTTTTATGGAATAAGTTTCGTAGATCCTATACTTTCTCTCAAAACCCATAAAATCTACATTGTGTCAATCCTATAATCTCGCATAAATTCCCCTCTCTCAAGTACCAAAATTGACTAGCATCTATTCATTAAATTAGTGGCCAATTCATTAAATTAGTGGCCAATTAATTGAAAGCATTAATTTCATGACACAATCAAACATATATGAAAAATCAAATAAAAATAATTATGAAAAAATCAAATCATAATATCAAATTTAGCTACATATATATGAGAGAACATAAAGAAGAATGCAAAGATAAACTCTTCTGAAGCTTTAGTTGGAATTTTCCTTAATGTTCTTCGCGCCTCCTTTCTTGATTTCTTAAGTCTTTTAATGTTTTGCCCCTTCCAATCCTCCTTCAATTGTGTAATGAATTCTCTCACAAAAGTGGCTTTAAGGTTGTATTTATATCATCATAGAATCTTGGAAGGGTTGGAGTTGTATTCAGCCAAGAAAAGAGTCCAAAAAATTCAAAAACATATTTCTCGTCCAGGCAGAGCCTCGGCGCCCATGATTCTATTGAATTTCAGTAATATTAACGTTTTCTCCCGATATTCGATTGAGGTGATTCAAGATGTTTTGGAAATATAACTCAAAGGGTTACAACTTTCTTTCAAATATTATTTTCCAATTCAAACGTTTGCTATGTTAAAAATGAGTCTCAATATGAGACTACAAATCTCGAGCATAACTTTTTTCGGTTGGAAAATGATGTGTGGTCATACATTTACTATATTTGATCCATTTGACTTTGTTCTTCATCCAATTGACTCCAAGCACTCTCGAATATTCTTTTTGAGGTCCAACACAACTTTTGAGTATTTGCACTTTAGTTCTCGAATTTTGGATCTCTTACAATTTAGTAATTTTCTCCAATTTGTCAACTTTTGCTTATTTTCTTAAATTTCATCATTCTATATCACAACATCAAAATACACATTAAAATGCCCTAAAACTCTCTC
>CAIGRF010400127.1:0-10447 GCA_903798235.1 Fraxinus ornus
TATTTATCGACACCTCAAACTTGCAATTTCGCTAGTCTCGAGCAAAACTATCTACTTAGCTACTCTAACAAAAAAGCACAAAGAAAACAAAGACCTACTTCGCTGATAGCTCTCCAAAAAGATTTCTCATTCAAAATTGACCAATTAATAATAAGCTTCCAAATAATACTACCAAAAAGAATTTGATTTATCATATTCATGAACCATATGTCTGTGAGTAGTCAAATCCAATTATTAACTAGACCTAGTCAAAATTTCATAAAAGAGTAAATGTTTAGTTGGTTCCATTCCGACCTCAATGGTTAAATTTATCATTTTCCTCTCATGATATGCGTTCTCTCTCCCAATGAGTTATTTCTAAGGTTTTACTTTCCCGCTCAAGTTCGATTCAATCAAACCAATAAAAGTAACTACATACTCAAAATCAACATGCATCCAACTAATACCTCTATATTTCAATCAATCCCAAACTATTCGTATACGTTGGTTAAATGATTGATATATTTTACCATAGGGATTTATGATCATTTACAACCTATTCTACCAACTCAAAAATCCATCATATTATACAATAATTTCAAAATATAAATAACAATTAAAGTAACAGTGTACGTAATAATAGAATTTTATACGTACAAGTAGCACAAGTAGCATCATATGTTCACATATCATAAATAAAAATCAATCTCATCATTAGCCAACAAAACTATCCATTGGATGTTTCAAAATTTTCATTTTTTTTTATTGGGAATTTTCTATATAATGCAAAGTAATATATATAAAAAGTACAAAGTTGACTCACATAGTTGATTCTACTAACAAATTTAAAGTATATTTCCTCAACGTAAGTATTCAAAAAAATGAACATAAGGGAGGATAGAAATACTCTTCTTATCATTTGATGATCCATCCTTGTGGCATACCTCCAAGAATTGATTTGTGAAACCGTTTGAAAAGCGTTTAATTAGGTTGATTTTCATCAACTTTGACCAAATATAATTAGGTTGATTTTTAATCAACGTTGACCAAATATTCGAATAGGTCCCGTTAATCAATTCATGCGGATAAATAGTCAAACGCGTTCTACTTCGTGAATATATGATCAGAGTATATTTGGATTCGCAAAACTATTTTCGAATAAATGAGATATTGATAGATAAAGTGGGTTCAATAAAAAGGACTCCTTAGAATAAATTAATTCCAAAATTCTGCCATGCGGGCAGCCAATCTCTGAAAAAATCGCTCGAGCGGCATTTTGTTGCTCTCAAGTGGTGGTTTGCAAATAGACCTACCTGTTCATGAACATGCTAATTTTCAAGTTCTCTCTCCAACTACATCTCTTCAACCTCTATAAATTAGACCCCCATGTTGAATTTTATTCATTCAATATCATAAGTATTCATTACTTCATAAAATTCTGCATAATTAAAGATTTCTTTGGCATAAAAATCTCATTTCCATAGAGAGTACAAAACAAAAGTTTGAGTTTGTTGTTCTTACTGTTTGAAATGCTTCTACAGCAAGAAGAAAATCGTTGTATATTGGAAAACAATTGTTAATACACTACAAGCACCACGTGAGGTAAATTCGTCTTAAAGAGATAGAGAGTCAAACTCTAGCCCCGGTCTACCATTTCATAGTTTTCTTTTCTTTATTTTTGCGATTTGTGTAAGTTTTTTTCCCTTTAGAATATATTTACATATTTACCATATATCACAATGTTCTAAAAAAATGTAAAGCGTGGTGAAGCATGGAAGTCAAACTTCGGCCTAGGTGAGCTTAGGCCATCAAAAGCGTAAAAAAAACATTTATTTTATTTTATTTTTTATATCAATCTAAAAATTATTTAATAATTAAAAGAAAACAAGCTTAAAAAAATATAAAAGTGCAAAAAAAATTGCGTGCTAGGCATGTCTGGGCGTGGAAAAAAAAAATGAAAAAACGCAAAAAAGCGCGAAGTGAGGCATTTTGCTTCCGCTTCAAACTTAGGGCCTATGCGCCACTTATTAGAACACTATTATATCTTCCAACAAGTTTAAAATGAATTTTGTTGATTTTACATAAATAGTATATTCATACTTTCTAATTTTGTCGAATAAGTAAATAATTTGCTTACTTTCATATTCATTTCTACTACAAATTGATTGCTGGAATTCTATTTTCGTAACACAAATAGATACAAATGCGACTAACCCTAGTCCTCCCATTAATGGTACAGCTAATGTGGTTTATAGCTATATCGGTTCAATCAACTTAACAAACAAATAAAGAATATTCGTTGTGATAAAGGAGGAAAATGTGGAACACCATTTGAAAACTTCTATTCAGAATCTAGTATCATTAATCAAACAATGTCATTTTATTCACCTCAATTAGACAGGGTTGCTAAGCACAAAAACTTAACTTTTAAGGAAATGATGAATGCTAGGCTGATAAGTTTAGGCTTGCCCCAAAACTTGTGAGAGAAATCTATCCTTTCAGAAAATAATATTCTTAATAAGATACCATAAAAGAAAAATGACGAAACTCCATATGAATTATGGAAATGTCATAAACATTCGTATGAACACTTAAAAGTGTGGAGGTTTTTGGCTAAGGTTGAAGTACTGAAACCTAAAAAAGTTAAAATTGGGTCTAAAACAATTTATTCTATATTTATTAGCTATGATAATAATAGTATTGTATATAAATTCCTTGTTCACAAATCAAACATTCTAGACACACATGAATGCACTATCATTGAGTCTAGAAATGTTATATTTTTTGAAAATGTCTTTTCATGCAAATACAAGAAAAGAACAAGTTCAAATAAACAAACTTATGATACTACAAATGGTACTCTTCTGAAAAACCTAGGCACAGTAAACGGGCCACAACATTTACATCCTATGGTCTGAATTTTCTAACATAGATGGTAGAAAACGATCCTAAGACATTTAATGAAACAATGTTTACTCTAGAAGCACCGTATTGGAAAGAAGCTATAAATAATAAGATAGAATCCATTATGCAAAATTAAACTTGGAAGTTAGTTGATCTCCTAGGTAGAAATTAGCATTTGGGCTAAAAATGAATTTTTAAGAAGAAATTAAGAACCTGATGGGTCTATTAATAAATATAAGGCTAGGTTGAAGTAAAAGGATATAAACACAAAAAGAAGGTCTTGATTTCTTCGATACATATTCACCAATGACGAATCACTTCTATTAGAGTTCTAATTTCAATTGTTGTATTACATAATCTTGAGATCTATCAAATGAATGTTAAAACAATATTTTTGAATGCTGAGTTGAAAGAAGAAATATATATGGAGTAACCTGAAAGGTTTATTGCCCCTAGACAGGAAAAGAAAGTGTGTAAAGTCATTAAGTCATAGTATAAGTTAAAACAAGCACCAAAGTAATGACACACAACATATGACAAAACAATGTTGTTAAATGATTTTGAAATTAAAGAGTGTGATAAATGTGCGTGCACAAAACGCACATCTAAAGCCTATGTAATTGTATATCTATATGTTGATGATATATTAATTGTGGGTAGCAATCATGATAAGAAAATGTTAATAAAACATCTTGACATGAGAAATATGGGTGTGATAGATATCATATTAAGAATTAAAATCTGTAAGATGTCTAATGGACTTGTTCTATCTTAAAATCATTATATTGAAACTACTTAAGAAGTTTAATGTATAAGATGAACGTCCATTGAAAATCCCAATTGACTTTAAGTTTACATATAGTCAAAAATAAAGGTGAACCGATATCTCAGTTAAAGTATTCACAAGTTATATGCAATTTAATAAATATTACAAACTGCACTCGTCCAGATATAGCACATACTATGAACAAACTGAGTGATTCACTAGTCATCCAAGAAATGAACATTGGAAGGTATTGGATATGGTTCTTAGACATTGAAGATATACCTTAAATTTTGGATTACATTATATCAATTTGTACTAGAAGGATACTCTGTTACGACGGGATATCAGACACGAGGGGTTCTAAGTTTATTAGTGAATATGTTTTTACTATTGGTAGTACATCCGTATCTTGGAAGTCCTCAAACAAACATGTAGAACTCGATCAACGATGAAATTAGAGTTTATAGTTTTAGATAAAGTTGGAGAAGAAGAAGAATGGTTTCGCAACTTCTTAGAAGACATTCTATGTTGACTTAAGCATGAACCTGCATTTTAACAGTAAATCAACTATCGAAAGAGCACAAAATAGTATGCATAATTGTTATCGAGAGGGGTTTTTTTTTTTTTTTTTTTATAANACTAAAAATGGATTAACAATGGGGATTCGACATTTTAGCAATACTTCTCATATATTTGAAAATCAATTTTACTTGCTTTCACTTAGTTAATAACTTAGAAATTAGCATAGATAAACTCAAATCACTTTTGTTATTCGATTAAGAATATTATTAACTTTAACCAGACCAAACATGTAGCCCCCGATGGATTGACACTCTATTCATCATTTAATTAAGATTACGATATGTCACTTGCAGGAGTTCAAAGGGTCACCAACCTCTATGTCCAAGTCGTCAACTTACATATTGTCCACTTTGGAATAGTCTAAACCCCAATTGGTACCAAGATTTAACATAAATCGTTCTTAAGAGAAAGGTCAAGGGTTCAAATCTTGGGGACGCGATAGAAATTCGGAAAAGGTAAGATAGGCTCGGACCATAAAATATCCCTAAAATATATGTTGCAACTTTTTGTTTAAAAGTGCACTACCCATATTGCAAAATCTAATTCTTGCATGATATACATGGCATAATTCTAGTAAAGATTTTTACATATTTCAGGGGTTTAAGAGAAATTATTAAGACAACTTGCTAAGTTGGACTAAAGTCTTATTTAAGTATGAATTTTCAACAAGAAGATTTTGTTAGATATCCTAATGTTAGTAAGTTAGTTGATCGTTGATGTTGAGATATTGAGGGATTACAATGATAAAATGTTAATATCTACTCATTTATATAAAAATCTATTTCATTGTTCAATAACTATTTTTTTTTTTTTTTTGGTGCTACTAAACTTTAAGCTCTTATTAGCATTATGTGGATTTCACTCGTCTTTTCCAACTGATAACTAAGAACGTCTTTTAGTGGAGATGAAAAGTAAAATCGATTTATTTCAAATTTTCATTTTCAAATGTGTATTTTTTTTATTATTTAAATGAAAGATCAAACTTTTGAAATAAGTAGGCTCAAGTGCTAAATAGTCAAACTGCAATAGACTAATTCTGCTTGTATCGAAGCAGTTTTATATTGTCACAACAGTATCTCTACCACAGCATCATCTTTTTTTTTTATCTCTCTTTTTTTTTGTCATTATCCTACCAAAAACTACTGAATTTACGCACTTATTTAGGCTGTCGATGTATATGTTGAAATATGGCTTAATTCGATATAATTTATGTTTGTAGGATTACATTGATGGATCGAATGAAGAGTATGCAAAAATGGACCAAAATGAAAGAAAATGAGACTTCGGGGACCAAAATGTAATTATTCAAAAGTTGACCCGAATGGCGAATCGAGGATGGAATTGGGTTAAGTAATACATTGTGATATTATGGAATGCTAGATGAAGGAGGAGAAGAAAGCAAGGTCAAAAAGTGGATGAAACAAAATTTGGGGATCAAAGTGAACCAAATGGAAAATACTTTCTACCATGCAATCGCATGGTAGAAACTTCATGCAGTCATCCAAGCACCAACAGGAGAAGAACAGTGTCAAATTATTATAACCATGATGTCGCATGGGATATATCCATGCAGTCGAATGGTTTAATTCCGGCCCGAATTTTTTGGTTTCCTTTTTCGAACCAATCTCTTATGGAAAGATATTTTGACGCCCTATATAACCCTAATCTCGTTCAGAATAAGGGTTTACGCATTCTTAGAAAGAAAAACAACATTGAAGAGTAATGAAGAGGGCTAGAACAAGGGATTTCATTCAAGATTTCAAGCCTAATTTCTAGTGTTTTTGTGATGTCTTCTCTTTATTATTTTTATTGTTATTTTATTTTATCCATGCTAGCTAGACTTTTTACGTACTAGGTGAACGATGAACCTCGTAATGTGACATTTTAATTCTCTATTTTGCAATTTGATATTCAAACACGATATATAGATGTTGAATGATTTATATACATTGCTTTGTCTCTACAATTATATGTGCAATAGTTATATGAATGTGGCGGCTTATTTTATGCATTCGAAAGAAGAGAAATAAGTTCGACAGGGTATAAATTATCGTATGGTCCGATAGGGGATAAAAATATACCGCTATGCTTTACGTGAATTTCTAAGTGTTTACAAAACGTCATGCATTTTTGTATATTGCATTTATCATAGAATTATAGTCAAATGGTATGCGAGAATATGTTCAATTCTACTTGAAAGAGATTATTGGATAATTTAGAAACATTGATTTTTCAACCAATTCATCGTGTTATCGAATTGTGAAATAGAGGTTAGAAGCGAGCTTACTTGGTGATTATGGGATCCTAATGTTTTTTTTTTTTTCATTCATTAATTTCATCAAACTCTTGCATTTAGCATAATTTTGCATTCATTTAATCATATTAGCTTCAATTCCATTCTAGTCATAGTTTAGTCAAAAAATTCAAATAACCAACCCTCTTGATTTTAATAGATTCGGTTGAGATCTTGATAATAGAAATCAAATCAAATCAATTATCGTGGAACGATACTTGAAATTTTACAATTTCCACTTTAATACTTGTTAATGAACCGTGCACTTACGGCGATTTACAAAGCGAACATATTTTCGTGAACAACTATCAGGTATCTTCTTTATTAATTTTAACAACATATTTTCTGTATAAATAGCATATCTCAAAATAATACAATTAGAAGCAAGTTTTGGGGTGTGTTTGAGTCACATTATTTTGGAAAAATGTATTTTGAAATAGTAGATTGATGGAGAATGTGTGGCTGAAAAAGAATGAAAAGTTATTAATGTGATATAAAATATTATTTTATTTAATAATATGTGATTAAAAATAAATAGAATAATAAGAATGAAAATTTTAATATATATCAAATAAGAGCTCAGTATTTTACTATCGTGAATACAAGTGATACCCTCTACAAAGTAGTACGGAGATTCTTTTTCCTAAATCGTTATAAATAATCTGTGATGAAAGACACGCGCGGAGAGAGTGAGAGTGGGCATAGAATACGAGGTAGGGTTGTAAGTAGTAAAGAAGGAAATGGGTGGCCCTTTTTCAGTACTTTTGGATTAGACTTTTGTGGAAAGATTTTCCTTTTATCACCATTATTCCATTTTCCTTTTCTGACCCCAATGCGTCCTTCCCCTCAACTCACATTCAATCCACCTCTTCTTTTCCTAAATTACCCTCCTCTCCTCATTTTTTTTCTTTGAGAAATTTCACCAGTTTTGGTAGAAATTAAAATCAAAATTTTAATCAAAACCAATGTTTTGAAAATTGATGCGATCATCGATCCGAAAACGATGAAGGGTCAAGGGTCAAAAGGTTCAATCGGGATCGAATCGAATGCAATAAATACACAGAAAAATAATAAAATACTATGAAAACAATATTTTTTAAAAAAATTTCATATTAATAATTCAAAGTAAATCTATCTTTGTTAATTAGATTTATTATCCTACAATTAGTCTCGATACTTCAAAAATTAAAAATCAATATGCTAAAATAGTTTACTTTGTTAAATTAAAATAATTTAAATTTATAGAAAATGATATCTAACATTAATATATTAATAATAAAGTGCAACTTAAGTTAAATTTGAAAATTAAATAAATGAAAGGATAGAGGTAAATATTACAATTTAATTAGTTGTGATTCAAGATCAAATTAGTCAATTAGACATACATTTCAAAAATGATTTTTATGGACATTTCAACATTTTTTTTGTTATGCCAAGGAAGTTTATAAAACCATTGGAGAGTAGAGCATCTATAAAAGGCACTATCCCACATTGGAAGTTTATAAAACCATTTGAGAGAAGTATATTTATAAAATGAGCAGACATCCAATAATTCTCTATGGGCTTTTGAATTGTAATTTATGAAGTTCATTCATGATGTTAAAATTTTTTAATCTAAAAAAAATCGGGAAAATTGCTCAAAATCGTGACTGTTCACGATTGAACCGGCCGGTTCAATGGGTTTTGAGCAATTTTGTAATAATCAGTTAATCGAACATGATTTGGCTCGATTTTGGGTCCGATTTTACCGGTCGAACCAACCGGGTTGGGTCGATTTTGACAACATTGATCAAAGTTAACAATTAATTTTAATCATATATTTCATAAGACCCTTAATTTTTCAATCATATATTTCGTCAAATTCTATCAAAATCAATAAAAAAATTGATTTTAATTCCATCAAACAGGGATAAAAAGTTAATAACCAAATAATTATATTAGAATCAATTGACGTACATCTTCAGGCTCTTTTCCAATCAATAATATTAAGTGTATTTTTTAACATCAATCTAAGCGTCGCATCATAAATCCTATTAAATTGTTCGTAGTTTTTTATATTCAATTGAACTTGTAACTCTATCACCTAAACTCATGTTAAACACAAGGATTTTACTACATGTACATCAAGCGTAACATTGTTGGTTATACAGTTTAAAATACAACCAATTTTTTTATCCAATCATTTCACTACACATCATTTTTTAGCACACTTTTTAGATTTCATTTTCTAGACAAATAACATAATTCTAAACAAAAATGGTATTAAATATCATTACTCTTTCCCAAATTTGTTTTCTTTACTTAGCCCTTGGCTATTATAAAGAGAAATTAGGAGAATTGAGAAAAGGACCTTGCTACATGTACAAAATGGTGTCCAAAATGGGTCGAGTGACGGCCCATTTTGGACACCATTTTGTACACCATTTTGTACCCCTAGAATAATCCTTGAGAAAATGATATTTTATATAGTGATTTTTTGAAAAATGTGTAGTTAAAACGTAAAAAAAAAAGATTTTTGAATTTACATGCAGAATATTATATTGTGTGGATTTGTGGTTAAAAATAAGTGAAAAATAAAGAGTTTTGTCACAATGGTAGGTCAATCGGGGGCTCATTGGGTCCTTAGGTTAGCAAAATAAGAAATTATCGTATGAGATTTGGATGTTTCAAAATTGTCTAATTCCACAAATACAATAAAAAGAGCCCCACTTTAATTATTTTTCCATTTTCATTGTGGTTAATGTAATACGTGTTTGGCGTACTGAATTGTACACTTATCAAATATAGGAAAAGTTAAAATATTATATATGTTATTTTGTATGGGTTGTGGTTTAAGATGAAATACATACTCGAGTAATAATAAGGAAAAAATGATAAAAGAAATGCAAATTAAACATATATTTATAGTAGTTTACCCTCAACATCGTTATTAAAAAACTCACTTAAATATGAAAATATTAATCAATATATAAGAATTTAGGTTATTCTTTCATCAAAAGCACTACAATATTTCAAGTCGTTTTAAGGATAAAATATACACCGTGAAAACAATGATCAACACATAGATTGGATATTCCTCTTTAATATATTGTCATTTTAAAATAGAACCCAAATATAGAATAGTAAACATTTGAAGTATTAATTTCCAACCATGCGAAAAAAGGCCGTAAAATATTTTAAAATATATAAAAGTAAAGAACTAGTCGACACCTATTTGATTTTGTCAAAAAAATTATACTTTTTTTTTTTTGTAAATTTTGATAAAAAAAATTGCGAAATGTATGATTTGAATCAGATAAAATATTTCGTTAAAAATAAATTTTAAAAAATAGGAACCATATGGAGATTCAATATTGAAAAATAGGAGAAATGAGAAGGATATACAAAAAATCAAGCTTAACTTTTAGTTTGGGTGTTAATTTACGCAACGAGTACAATCCAAAAGCTTTTCTCAATTCCTTACAATTTTGTCGTTATCTGATGGATTCTATTATTTTTTACCTTCATTCGAACGAAATTCGAGTAAAACTTTGTTACGAAAAAGACCCATTTTATTATCATGCCCGATGTACACCAAGTTTGACAATTTGTCCAAAGTGTACACCAAGTTTAGCAGCTTATTACGTGACAACTATCATTCACCAATTTTTTTTTTTTTTTTTAAATAGTTTTTTCATCCACATTTTTTTTAAAAATAAAGACAATATTGAAAAATAGGATAAATGAGAAGGATACAAAAAACGAGCTTAACTTTTAGTTTGGGTGTTAATTTACACAACGAGTACAATCCAAAAGCTTTTCTAAATTCCCTACAATTTTGTCATTATCTGATGTATTCTATTATTTTTTACCTTCATTCAAATGAAATTCGAGTAAAACCTTGTTATGAAAAAGACCCATTTTATTATCAAACATGTTTGATA
>CAIGRF010400130.1:7210-30412 GCA_903798235.1 Fraxinus ornus
AGACATAATAATAATAATAATAATAATAATAATAAAACATTGTCGACTCGAGCTACAAAAATAAATATAAAATTAAATAAAAATACGGTTATTAATAAGAAAAGAGAAGCAAATTAAATGAATTGGCTAATCTTGCAAGTTAATTAGATAGATTACGGTTTGAAGTAAATGAAAAACATTTATTTTTGTGTGTTTGTTTTAAGAAGTTCACCAATAAACGAATTTACCTCTTGCACTTCATCTCTCGTGATTCTTCCATCTCCATTGCTATCCGCCCTATCAATAATGATCATGGAGAGGAACAACAGATCTAATCTCAGAATAAAAGATAACTAAAAGTTGATATCATCAAAATGAACGATAAAAAGGCATTCGTAGTGAATAGAAAATATAGGATTATAGTTGCATTGTACCCACATGTCAAAGAAAATCTGTAGACGTGCATCGAAACTCTGTTCCGATATTTGTAGCCAATAGTCATGCAGCTCCGCCTTGGTTATCCTCGCCGTCTGCTGCCTCCGCCGCCGTGCCAGCGCATCAAACACGGCCACTGCAAACTCCTTCGATTCCGGCATCCCTACCATATTCATCGGCAAATTTAAACATAATTTAGTAAATTATATATTTAATTGATCGTGCATAATCGAAGAATTAATTACCTATGCATTCACCAAAATCTTCTCTGGAGAGCAAGCCTTCTTCAGCCATGTCGTCGAATCGAACCTCGACTTGTTTCCATAGTACATTGGAGTCCGATTCGCCGGTGTTTTTGCTAATGAATCTCAGTCCACCGAGAGCTCTTTGAGCGCTCGATTTATTTCTCACAAGCTTGGCTTTCATTTTCATCAGCTCGCGCGCCGATGTAACCGCCGCCTCGTGCTGATCCTCCACGTCGGAAGCCGATGCCCTCGACGATGCCGACCTCCGCCACGAGAGCTTTCGGCGCAACTTTGACGCTGCCGAGGAACTCTTTTTCAAAAATCCACTCACTGACTCCTCTCCGGCGGAGGAGGACGTCGCCGGGTTAGGGTTGTTAGATGTAGGTGCAACGCTACAAAACAGAATAGAATTATCGTCAAGCTCTAACGTGACTTCAACAAAATCATCTCCATTGTTTCGTCTCAAATCGTTAAGAAAAATCGGCAGCATTGCGCCGCCGACTCCATACTCCGGCCCTTCCCGGGAACCCTCCGGCAAGTGGCTGTAACTTGACCTCTTGGAGCTGCTCCCAAATGATGATGACCTCATCAGCTGCACTTGTTTGTATGATGAAAAATGAATTGACGAAAATGGGAAGAAGAAGATGAAGAGGATTGAGTCACACGCTTCTTCCCTGAAAATGCTTAAAATAATCACCTCTCAACAAATCTCTGTGCACACAGTTTCAACGCTTAATTTGTGCATAAAGAGGGTAGTTGGCTCAAATAATTATTTAAATTAATTACATTCAATCATGCAGTAAACTTTGGTACATTTATATACGTCGTTGTAGTACTGCACTTTTCAATTTTTCCTTTAATTCTCCAACCGAGGTTTCTTTACCGTGAACAAGTAATCATTTGCCATCAATTGAACTAATACATCGAGATAGAAAAATATATTATGGACAATAATTGCATTACGTTGTTTTTATTTTTATTTATTTTTATTTTTTTTTATTTTTCGACGTAGGAACTAGTAGCCGCTACCATTGAGTGTGCACTGGGTAAACCTCGCTCTATGTGTATTAGTTCGCAAACCACACAGAAGAGATAAATTGTAATAGGCAAGCTCGGTACGACGGGTTCGATCGAGGAAATGTTGGCAGGAAATTCGAACTCGTGATCTTCGGTCTCCGCATTCACCTGCTCCACCAACTCAATTACCCCCGAAGGGACTACGACTTTTTGTTTTCTCTCTACTACAACATGTTGAAAGGAGCCTCGCCCAAATATGTTTTATATATGATTAAAATATTATAGAGTTCTACATATACTAGTTTTTCTGGAACTCTTGTATATTTTCACATTAGAGACTCTTGTACCTGAACCCCCACGTCATAGGACCTACACTTTTCAGACACACTGATCAACTTAGCATTATCGAAGAGAAACTCTACACACCCAACATCAATCTCATTCTTTTACTTGGGATATGATGCAAGAAGTTGTTAGTAATAAATGTCCCAACAAAATGTGTACTAAGATTTACATGATACCTCTCTTTTATCCGAACAAAAATCTACCAAGTGAGAAATGATATGCGTGAGACACTACATGACTAAGTGTCACATTTTCATTCTCATTTAATTTGAACGAGTAATGCTATGGTAACATAGAGTTTGACATAATAGATGACCAAAATGTCAAATGACGACCTTCTATTGGGGGGCGTCTGGCCGGGGGCCAGACGCTCCATTATGTCAAACTCTATGTTCATTTAGCTTAATTCAATTTGAACAGAAGAGTAGCATAGCATGTAAACTCTCTTAGCTCTTATTTGATAGGAATTAAAATTCAGGTTTTAATTTAAGTCAAAGTAAAAAATTAATTTTAATCATATATTTCTTGAGATCCACAACTTTTTAACCATATATTTAATCAATTTTTATTAAAATTTACTAAAATTCTAATGTTAATCCCTGGCATACGTACTAATATGTCCACAAGTCACAACAGCAATCATTATGCTAATCATGATTATAGTACTAATTAATTAGTGAATTGAACTTAAATTAAATATAGCCCCCATTTGATCCCGATTAAAATTCAAATTTTAATCTTAGTCAAAGTTAACAATTAATTTTAACCACATATATCTTGGGTCTCACAACTTTTCAACTACGCATTTCATCAACTTTTATCAAAATTTATTAAAATTTTGATTTTAATCTCTACCAAATAGGAGCATAATAATGAATCCATAAGTTGTATGAGCTACAAGGTGGCAAGTTTTCTTTTTCTAAGTAATGCTATTCAGTATTATTGGTATTAAGTATCGGTTTAGATGACAACTATATGCCGTTAAATAATGGATTTATTTAAATGCAATGTTATATAATTCATCTAATAAATCTATCAAGTGTGACTATCTGAATTGATGTTCTTACACTACTGATACTAGATAATAATTTTTTAAATCTCTTTCTAATTAGAAGAAATATTTTTATGAAGTCAATTAAATGGGTCCAAAAGTAATTTTTGAATCTCAAAATCTCCTTTTAACTATTCAAAAGTCATTCCAGAAAAAAGATCGTTGTTAAACATCAATTAACCAGTCTTCTAACCTCTATATTATATATTTTTCCAGCCATTTTTTTCTAAAAAAAATTAATTTGGCGCTCTAATCCCTCTCACATCATAAGTAATGAAAAGTTGGCAGCTTGTGAAAGTTTCTAAAATATTCTCTCATTAATTTCACTGTTGAAAAGTCTAATAATCTAATAAAATAATGAATATTTTAATTATTAATTAGAAAAGAATAATCTTGTCAATGAAATTCGTGTTTCCCACTCATTGCCTAACGACTAACGACCAGCAATGCCTCCAGAAACCATTAAATGTTTTCTTCGAAACTTTACCATTAAATGGTTTCTTTTCTTTTTCTAATTTTGGAAAGTTGGATTAATGCACAAGACATTGGAAGTACAAATGTCCCTTGAAGTACCAAAATCCTTGTTGATTGTTTTCAAATGTACTTTAATCTTGCCTAGAACCCTCCATCTTGTCCATCATATTTTAAAAACTGGGCCAGTTTGATTTGTAGTGCAAGACAAGAATCAATAGTGTAATAACAAAAAAAAAAAAAAAAATTTGTTTTCCTTTTCCAATATATAATGCATTTTACGAAACAAACAATCAAACGGCACCTAGGATTAATCAACAAGGTTGATTATTTTCAGCTTCTCTTAAGCAATTTTCTTTTTAGAAAATCCAGTACCTAAGTGGGGAGCTTGATGAACCGCTACATGTAAATTAAATAAAGAGAATCAGAATAAGGCGAAGTAACTTTATAAGTGAATCAAGCTTCCTACTAATGTTCGTAGTCTTGAGTACTACCCGTCCCATGAAGATATGCCTCATTGACCAAACAAGCGAGGCACATTTCCTTCTCGAAAGATAATAAAAGAATTCGAGAAGAACAAATATGTCGTTGTAAATGATCAAGACACGATAATACGTGAGATTATATATGTTATATTATACCTATCATAACACTTTCAAATTATATGATATCAAATTTTTAACATGCCAAATTACTAGCGAATTCAAACGTTGTTCAACCTATATTAGAATAAATTAAAATTATTCATCTCAATCGATGTATAATAGAGTATGTTATTTGTTACCTGATTCAAAATGAATTGAAAATTTCTCTTATGTGGTATGTCAAATTTCCTTGTTTATTTATGTGGTGAGTTGTTATAGGGTTTTAATCTTATTTCTGATGTTCTAATTCATTTAAAATATTTCAGTTATCTATCTCTATGTAAGAAAAAAATAAATATTTAATCACAATTCTGAACCTAACTTTACAAGAATATTGTGGATATTCATAATAATTATGTCTAATGAATCTGAAACCGACCAAACATTTGACTATGATGTTAAGGAAAGAGTTAGTTAGAGTGTAGATTTCAATTAGATGAATGGATGTTTTATTTTATATAACTTATAAATATGCCGTGATACTGCACCTTATGCATACGCAATTTTTATATTTTCATAAGCAACAGAGCAGTTGAGTTGTAAACAAGTCAAACTAAATATTCCTACTCTTAACCGTAATGCGCACTTGACTAATTATAAGATTAAACGAGCGATTCGATCTCCATAAGTAATTATAGAATTAAGCACCGTTATATCTATAATCAAAATTTTCAAAATACTAATTCTATTATCAAAAGTTACTAATCACATCCAAAATTGAAAAAAAAAAAATAGAACTCAATCGCCAAGTTCTATCTTCATACAAATTTTTTATCTTATAAAAATTATTTGCCAAATTAATTATATCTTAAAACCCCGATTAGGTTAGAACATGTTCTTGGTTGTAGAATTTAAAACCACTTAAAATTTAAGCATAACTCGATTTGACAGGTTTAGGTTCTTTAGCCCACACCTAGATGGAACCTCAATGCTTATTATGATATTAGATGCCCATAATTAGTGTTCTAAAAAGCCTACCCAGACACGGAGCATAATCTTGCTGCTTATCAACGTGTTATCGAATGTGCCACCAACCTGTAAAAACATATTAACACCCTGTTGGTGCCTTCAAAATGGTTTATGCGACTGCATAGACCTTTTAAGGCATGCGTTCTCATAGACTCATTCAGGGAATATATGGGAGACCATGGTTATAGCCTATGCGGTAGCATAGCATAAAACTTTGATCATTGGATTCAAATTTCTGATGGTTTTCTTGTAAAATGTATACCTTTTTACCATGGTTTGGAACCATTTCGTGTAGAGATAATTTTCACCATGGTTTGGAACCATTTCGTGTAGGGATGATTAAATACTATAAATATAAGTTAATTATCATTCCAAAAACATTTCTCATCCCAAAATTCTAGCCATATTATTGTTCTTCTCATAATCAAATTATACCATTTCACTTGTTAAATTTTTTTTTGAAGAATCACTTAAACTTTTGGTGTTCTTCATTTCTAGGCTTAAAATTGTACAAACTATTTGTCATTTAATCCTCAGAAACTTTGGTGGAAGAGACAAATATCGTTTGATGACAACAATACTATTATTGTGATCAAGTCTTGATTCTATTTATTTATTTATTCATCTTCTTTTCTTTTTGTTTCCATTATGATATTTTCAATATTCAATCAACATTCTCAAACGATATTCGTATATTTACTGCGATGGAAACATAGTCTACACTTGCAACAATCAAGATGATGAATCAAGACTTGGTAAGGTTACAAATTAATTTGATGGTGCAAACTTCACTAAGTGGCAAGGCAAACTGAAATTCCTCCTTTAGCCCACACCATCGATGGAACCTCAACACTTATTATGATATTAGATGTCGTAATTAGTATTCTAAAAAGCTTGCCTAGACGAGGAGCCTAACCTTGCTGCTTATCCATGATTTATGTTTTTTAGAACACTGTCCACAATTCTCATACAAGACATTTGATTCATCTAGAAGTTCAAATGAGTTGTTCTCGAATGAACCACCAACCTTGAAAACATATTAAGAGTAAAACCCTACATCAATTACATATAAAATACTAACCAACATATAAGAGATTTGACTACTATCAATCTTTTAAANAGAGATCTAGAAGCCAAGTTAATATCTCAAACCCTAGGAGTCTATTTAAAAGGAGTCACTCTACAGTCACCCATCCAACGACGTTGGAGGCGACACGTGGTGACATCCTTGGCGTCCAATAATCAGGTAAGTTAAAGCACGACTTCAGCTTCATCAGACCACGTTTTTGCACCATCAAACATAACAGGATATTAGGCTGGACTTCAATCAAACTGGGCTAGCATAAATTTGGCCCATAGTCATTGCATCATTGTGCCACAAATTCTCTTCATTTTGAATGTCTTAAAATTCATAGAATATCTTTACAACATATCTAAAAATCACATATTAAAATTTTAGAGTTTTTTAACAACGTTTAGCCACTTATTAATTGTTCAAACTCATGCTACCAACTGCTATCGGGTACACTTTTCTCAGTGGACGACAAATGCCATAACTTTTCTTACCAACCTTCAAAATGACTTGATTCTAAAACCTATGGATAGATGACTCGTAGGGCTATACAATCGCACTGATATTGTCTAAAAACTAAAAAAAAAATCTGTTCTGGGTGGTAATACAAAATTCAGGCAGAAAGCTGAAATTTTATTTTTTACAAGCTAAGGTTTAGTCTTAACTTCTTTGGCAACTTAAATTGATTGCATACTTAAACCAATTAAAATACAGTGTTCACATTAAGAAAAAGAACTAGAAATTCTTTCAAAAAGTAATAATCAACATAACGTGTAAAAACTAGAAATTCTTCAAATATGACTAACTATACAAATAAAGCATATTTCTCCCTTCGGATCCTCCACAATCCATGTGAATCCCTCTTCTTTGTGCCTTTAATCTGAAAAAATTGCCAACATAGAAGGTGTGAACTTTAAGCTCAGTGAGACTTTCACTTAGTGTACCATTTTGACCAGAAACAAATACACATGTACACAAAATGAAATAAAAGAATTTAACATTTCACGTAAATGAATGCTGCAAATTCAAAATTTTGAAGAATCCAATGGGATTGAAGAAATTAGGTATGGCCATATACAAACCTCTCGGACCATAAATTCAAAAAAAAAAAAAAAAAATTTAACACACATCACAAGCATACAAATTTACATATTATGAACAAAAGTGGTAAATAATTAGTACCACCTACCTTGATTTTCTTGAAATATGAAGGAAAAAATGGTGTAGAACCCTTTTTCTTTCGCACCTTTGCTACTCATTTGTTCTTAACTAAAAATAGATTTTTTTAGGGATGGCTCGTCGGCTCGGGCTAGGTGGGGCCGAGCCCCATTTTCGCCGGCTTGAGTCGGCCCGGCCCGTGAGCCTAAAATATAAAAATAAAATGAAAAAAATAAAAACTTGGGTGCCACTTCTTTTTTTTTTTCAAATTTAAAATTTTCTTATTTTAAGTTTAGTTGTAATTTTTTTATATGTTAATATTTAGTTATTATTTATAATATGTATAAATTGTACAAATGTTAAATTCTTTAAAAAATATTTAGATTTGTCACGATTTTTTTAAAAATAAAAATCAAGCCGGCTCAAGCCCGGCCCACTAAGGCCCGGGTCGAGCCTAAATTTTTTGGTTGATCTTTTGCTCAGCTCAGCTCGGACAAAAAAAAAATCGAAGTATTTTTACACGAGCCGAACCCGCAAAAAGTTTCAGCTCATTGACACCCCTAAATTTTTCAGAGAAAATGAAAGGCAATTAGTTTTTCATGTAAAATGGAGGAAAATAAATGATTTTTGTGACTTGTAACCTATCTCCATGAATAACATTAAAAAGAAACTTATTTCCTCTAATTAACTTGACTTAATTTCTCCTTAATGTAGAAAATGAAGAGTTTTTAATACTAAAAATATTTGTATGGTTATTCAAACCTAGGTTGCTCATCTGAAATACTATGCAGACAATCATTATGGCAACCCAATTATTCATTAAATGTTTGCATTCAAATTCATTTAAACTTAATATCCTAAATCATTGGGTTTTTAAATAGGGGAAAATTTATATATACCCAACTAATATATAATAATTCATTTTATACTACTAAATCTAAATTATAACCAAATTTACTACATAATTCTTTTAGAATCCCAATATTACTTATATTGAACTTTCCATTTTTGAAAATGTGACTGAAATATATAAAGTTCAAGACGGTGGCATTAATTGTTATTGCTTAACATATAGAGTTTCAAATTCCAAATTTACATTGCTTTACATTGTACTATTAACAGGATATAAATATATGAATCATAACTTGGCGCCGGAGCTCCCAAATTCAGCAGCCATGGCGAGCATAAAAATCCAGAGGATTATGACTCAACCCATTAACCTCATCTTCAGGTTCCTCCAGAGCAAAGCTCGTATTCAGATTTGGCTTTTTGAGCAGAAGGATACGAGGATCGAAGGCTGAATCATCGGCTTTGATGAATACAAGAATTTGGTACTGGATGATTGAGGAAGTCAATGTCAAGAAGAAGAGCAGAAAGCAACTTGGTAGGATCCTTCTGAAAGGAGATAATATAACGTTGATGATGAATACCGGGAAATGATGCAAAAGGTTTAAAAATGCAACATTTGAAAGCTAGAGGAGACTGGCTAGTAATGGGTTCCTCAGATTTCTGGCAGCAAGTTTGTACGAGAATGCCTTGTTTTGTTAAACTCCATTTTAAACAACTTTATTTGGTATTTTAATTGTATCTCATCGTTGTTTCTCGGCTGAGCCTTTTGTGTATACATTTGTATCTTGTTCAAAGAACTGCTAGCTAGCACTTGAAAATGGGAGTGAGGTAAACTGTTACTTAAAAAAAAAAAAATTATAACCGGCTATTCAAAATGGAAAAATCTAAGTGTACTCCCGCATTTAAGTAACCCTTGTAGTAAACAAGGGAGTAAGTGTAGCATGGTCCATTCAAAATTACATTCGACTATATATCTCAGAGTCTCAGTGTTTTTTCTTCTGTAGATTCTGTAGATAAATTGATAACGGGTAAATTCTTTTTGGGTATTACATCCGACATATTGTATCTGTGATTTGTAATCCAATTCTTTGCTTATTCCGAAAACATTTTTTGAAATTAGAGATTTGCAATTGTAGTGGCAATAAAATGAGATCCAATTGTATCAGTAGGGCAAACAATTAAGAGCAGCACTGAAAAACTTGCAAGTATTGTATGACTTCCATCCTCAAAATTCTGTTTTTGAGATATAAAACATAAATTTTAATGAAAATTACAAATGTTACAGAAATAAACTGGTTGCACATAGTCAATGTAATGTCTAATTGTCATTCGGTCAATTTTAATCATCTGATGGTTTCAAATGTACACATGGAATAACCATCTACCACTTCTTCTTTCTTGTCTTCAATGTCGAAAAGTTGAAATGATAATGTAACATGTGAAAGCAATGTTTCAATTCAGAAATGAGATCTAATCTATTAGAGCTTAATCTTGAATGTTATGCGATGAATTTGAAAATAATTATCAAACCTAATCATTGAGAAACTTTTGTCTATCATGAAAGGGTTCGTTTATGCTGTAGAAAATTCTTCAAAGAAATCATAATCCTGAAATGAAAAGATACATTTCACTTTTAAAATCAAATAAGAAACATAACAATATATATTATGTTCCACTAAATGTTACATAGATTGAAAATGAAAAAAATAATCCTCAACAACAAAACTTGTGTTCACTAACAAATTGAGAGTTGAATAGAGCTCAATTTCAAATGTCAACACGAAAAGACCATAATGAAACTGAAGCACATTATAAACATCATGTGGTATAATAAAATCATTTGAAACTCGAAGATCCACACAAAACAGTGTTGAATTTATTTAAAATAAGAAGAATTGTGATTGTGATTGTAAATCCTTGTCCTAGAATTCTCAAATTGCATTATTACAAACATGGTGTCCTTCTTTATCCACACCATGCATATACAGATTTCATGCCCCTCTCCAAATGTTTCTTCTTCCAATAGTTCATCAATCTTGAATTCTTTAAGCTATAACACTTCTCAGCATGATAAGGCTTCCTTGACCTTGAAGTCCATGGATCTGAGGAATTTAAGGAGAATTACACCGCTTCTTTCGTCAGCCAAAAATGGCCGCTGTTTCCTCCTTCGGCTTTTCCTCCTTTGTCGAAGGGGGTGTTCTTCAGTGGCTATTCTTTCTTTACAGATGATGGGGATGGAAATTTTTAGGATATAGTGAATTTCAAATTGGTTGGAGACGATTTTGTGAATAGTTGAATTGCCACAAATTTGGGGATTGGTAGCAATGATTGTGNGTTATTTTTTAGATTTCATTTTTAATATAATATTACAGTATTATTTGAAATAAAAAAGAAGAATAGTAAATGTTGAATATTTTATTAAAATGAGGTAGGTGGTGTAATTTCCACAATTTTATTCAAGTAAAAATGTTAGTTAGCAAATGGGTTTTGTTTTTCTTTTGATGGCAGTTTTGGTTGGCAGAAGAGCCCAATGAAGTCCAACTAAAACATAAAAATGTAGTTAGCCCAAGTTTTTGTATACAACATGAATCGAATGAAGGGATCTAGAAGAAACATACTTTGGGCCATTAACTTAGGAATATCATAATTTATCGAATTGTTAGTTTAGAATTTATCTTTTTAATCTTGAGAATCCTTCCTAGAGCAGTGTAGGCTATCAAAGTACGAGGACCATATTGGAGTTGGGACCCAAAGCCAAAGGAAACTTAAGCACTTATTACTTGGATCATATTCACGATTTATTTTATATACTTGAACAAATATAAAATGAATAGGTACTCATTCCACAATTTTTGCATCTAGGCTTTCTTATAACTTATGAGAAGATGAAAAAAAAAGGAATTACGCAATCTCTAAGATGATTTTTTGGAAGAAAAATAAAATAAAAGAATAGATCTTTTATTTTTTAGGTTGTGCTACAGGTACAAAATGGGTTACAAAAGGGTGTCCAACGCCCCCCCAATAGGGGGCCGCCATTTGACAATTTTAGACACCATTTTGTACACCAAGAATTATCTTTATTTTTTTAACCACATATCATATTTGACACCAAGAAACAATATTTTTTTAGAAATAAAATAAATTATCAGAAACTCATCTGAAGTAAAATAATAATTGACATCGTTGTAAGATGTAACTACATCATACACTCCAGATTAAGTAAAAATAAAGAAATGATCTTCAATATTAAAAGAAAAGAAAACATAGCCTTGATTTAATTCCCACGAAAAATGTGAATATCTCTGATATTAGTTATTATTATTCATTTTACAGCTATAATTGTGGACATTAAAGAACCAGATCTTGAATTTTTTTTAATGTTCCAATCAAACATAATTTCACGATCCTACAACTTTTGTCACTGTTTTCACATGATTTACCACCTAGTTTATGTCAGATTGTCAAGACCTTTACGTGATGTTCAATAATGATTCCCCATTCGACAAGAAATCCAGCTTTAATTATATATATAAAAAAAATCTTACCACATCATTTGTGATTAATAGGATATTAAATTAAATACCAGGGATTTGACAAGATTGAATACATTAAAAATACCAAAAATGTCTCTAATGTATGATAAATTGCTTTAGTAAGTTTATATAGTCCTACATTAGTTGAGATGAAATGAAATAGGAAATAATAGAATTAATTATATAACTATTTTGTCGAGAAAAGACTCTCCTTATGAAGTTATGAACAATTAAAAATTAAAAATTATACCTTGCTCCCCAATAGTCACCAGTTCGAATTTCATCAGGGTCACTGAGGTGAGTACCTGACCGTAAATTTCAGGACCCCGTGGTATTAGTCGATGTGCGCGCAAGCTGGCTTGGACATCCACAATTATAAAAAAAAAAAAAAAAAATGATTATACCATCAAACTAGTAAATTTGTCAAAGAATATAATACTATGGAAAATTTTTGTCAGTCTTACCATATCCTCAACCCACTACGTTAAGCGTCCAAGCTTCCCTTGCCTAGAGGCAAATCGAAGCGAGCTACTTTCAGAATAGTGATTCCACGAAGTCAACTAGCTAGAGTATTTCACATTGCAATATTAAGACTTGATTTGTCGGCTCGAGCCCCGTCCTATTGCATTTCGGTTTCTAATTAATACCTGGTAACTATAATTTCGATCAAATGGTATTTGCTGGAAAGAAATAGAGCTGTTGCCATAATTTGCATGACAGCAGGAACACGTGGTATATGAATTCTCTAGACCTGATCTGATCTAATGGTCGAATTAATCAATCGTGTTTTTTGATGGGATTAAGGAATGCAATAATTGAAAAATGGTGGGTGTTTAAGAATTGAAGGGTCCGAAAACGTAGGTGGAGCCATAAGAGAGATAGAAAAACACTGCGACAAAAGATGAGAGTTATAAAAGCAAAAGAAGAAGCAATGATTCTTTCTTCCTATGGGAATTTGTAATCAGAATAATAATATAGTTTACTATTCTGAAATCTACTCTTTTTCAAAGGGAGAACCGTAGGAAAAGAGCCTTCCATCTACCTCCCTTACACCTCCTACCATCCTCCGATGCTCTGACCACCGCCTCCGTCGTATTCTTCCGCCGTCCTCCCGTCGCCATTCAGGTGCTTATTTCTTGTTTCTATGCATTTTTGTTACTACGGTGTCTTTGTGTTTATTAGTTTAGAATTCTTGTTAATTGCTTCTCCGTATATATTACCATGATGAAGCTTATCCCCATCTTGAATTAGATTGAAAAAAAAGGCTAATTTGATTTTCCCCTTTCGATTGTTATCAGGCATAAACAGATATAATTTGATCTAATTCAGTAAACTTTGAAAATAATCCCTGCATTTGCGGCTTATAAGGTGATAAAGTTTGATCTTTAATTATGTGGATCAGATTTATTGTATGATCATTGCAAAAAAAAATAATATTCAATCATTATTTAATGTAATAAACTTGTGATCATGTGAAGACCTCTTTTGTCATCAGCAAGCCACATTTATTAAATTATGATCACATGGAATCAATATCTTGAAAGACAAAACCATGGACATTTGGTGGCATTTTAAATAAAAAGCGTTGTCTTGATTTTGCAAAGAAGTTGATGTGTTTTTTGTCACATTCGAATAGTTATTAGCTAAATCAATTGAAAATTAAATTGCAGCAATCTTTGTTGTATTTGAAACTGGGCATCTGTATCAACAAAATGCAGTGGAACGAGATCTGATGAGTGAAAATCTTGAATTGGTATCCGCCTTCTGATCAATATTATTGTGGTAAGAGCTAAGAGCAATGGAGGATAATGGAGGAAGCAAGGTGACAGGAATCAGGCAAATTGTTAGACTCAAGGAGTTCCTTCAAAAATGGCAAAACGTAACGCTTAGCCCCAAGGGTAATAACGTGCGATCAAACGAGAATCAAGTTCCCGGAGGCATTCCACCGGCAATTAATAGAAGGCTGAGGAGCACTAACGTAGGTTGCGACTCGGATGAGGATGGTTGCCAGAGCCCAGAATCACCGTACGATGTTCCAAAAGGCTACCTTGCAGTGTATGTTGGGCCGGAGCTTCGGAGGTTTATAATCCCCACTAGCTATCTTAGTGATCCACTGTTTAAGGTGTTGCTAGAAAAGGTTGAGGAGGAGTTTGGATTTGATCATAGTGGCGCTCTCACAATCCCATGCGAGACTGAGACCTTCAAGTATCTCCTGCAGTGCATGGAGAATCATCGAAAAGAGCAAGCCCAAGGCAGCGCAGGTTAAGTCCCGTTATCCCTCTTCTCTTTACGCAGTTCATGAATTCTACATCTTGTCCTATCTTCCCGTGCTAAAAACTTAACTAACTAAGGTTGGAATATCCATTGGAGGTATACTTGGAGTTTGAGGAGTATAAATATTACACAATCGTGTCTCAATACACGGGCAGTAGTTTCTAAGCACGCCCTGTAATTTGATCAATGTGGATAAAAATTGTGAAGTTGCAAGAGAAGCAAGACTTTACTATTGAATCACAGATTAGCATGGGGTTATTTTAGTTCAAAATCCTTGTTCTTGTTAACTGAATGTGTTAAGGAGTCTTTAGGGGCTCGTTTTATACAGTACTAGACACGATCATAGAGTTTAATCGATAAAATTTTAGTCTCTTTCTCCCTTGTTTATTTATTTATTTACTTACCATTGTGTGTTCTAAACTTGGTAATCTGAACAATTTTGCAGCTGGGACATCATATTCTGTTGAGGAATGAAGAAAGTACCTTGGTCTCTTCAAAGATTGAGATATATTATGTATAACAAAGGTCTCTTTTGCAGTGATATAAATTTTTTTCTGTTTCATTTTTCTTTTCGAAATGACAAATGTTAGATAGATAGAAATAATCTTTTTGCCAGTTACAGCAGCTGGCTGTTCCTGGCCTTTTTAGGCTTGCCAAAATATTCACCTGCATTTGAATTTTAATTTATTTCATGAGTATTCAGTGTTCGGATTGTTGAATGTAATCTTTTTAACTTGCAAGTGTATTGACATGCATGCTAATTTAAATGATTATGTAGATGCCAAAACTTTATGAGATCGTCAGTGACGGAAATTGAATTGAGTGATGATTTTAAAAAGAAAAATCAAACTTACCAACTTTACCAAATATTGAACAGAGTAACGGCAAGGAAATGAGTAATAAAACATGATGAAAGAAAAAGAATGTCAAAGTAACACCAAGTGAAATGGATGCAAAGTGGAGGCACGAATTGAACTCTTTGTCCTTAAGTCGATTTTGTCTGCAACAGTGCCTACGGATGATGACAATCAACTCCTAAATTAAAACAACTATCTTTTTGCATTTGTAATAATCCAAAACACAAGAACAACAAAATGAAAATTGATTTTTGTACTCCTTCTAGAATGAAATGGAAAAACAAAATAATTATACAAAGTTTTGGCTAGGAAAAGATGAATTTAATGTTATTTTATGATTGCATATCATTGGGATGAAGTAATGGACGTCCCAACAATCTTATTTATAGAGGAGGAGAGGTTGTGAGTGAAGAGACACGCCTCAAAAGTCAGCAACCTTTGTCAAAAGTTGCAGTTTTTACTGTTGCTCGCCTATCGTCCTTGTGTTACTTGAGCGTGAGAAACAGAGGCGCTTATAATCTGCTTACATCTCAAAGAATCTGTCAAATTGAAAAAATGACCATTTGTCCCTCTTCTTGGGATCCAAAAATCACGAAATTGGTACAGTAGAAATTCTTGAATTTTCTCCATCAAAATTTCAATTTATCCTCAAGTTCTCAAATTTTGTACTTAAACCCCATATAAAATGCAGACTAAACTATAAATTTTTTATTGGTACTAATTTCTCATTGGAATTGAATGCCCACCTCTTAACGAGAATGAGAAATATATAATCTTGAATGCTTGAGAAAGAAAAGGTTCTCTTGCCTTATGTTGAGTGTTATTAACAGAACACTTGCTACTTGAGCTTGTTTGAATAAGTAGCTTAAAAGTTGAAAGTGAAAATCAGAAAGCAGACATAAATCCCGTTACATGCGGAGAGAGCACATGTCCTCTGGCATCATATCAAATTGAGTTGACCATTCTTAAGTTGCTGATTATCATTAAATGTTCAAATCCATCGTATCCTTTGACCATTCTTAACTGAGATTTTAAGAATATTTAATTCTCTCTCTCACTTGGTGAGTGAAAAGAAGATCCCATCCCGTAGACTCACTTGAGGTCCGTGGGAGAACTTCATTTTATTACATGTCATGTCATGTCATGTCTCTTGTTTTTATGCTTATGGACTCTACTCACTGCAGGCATTTACTTTTTTCAATACTTTGAGAAAACAAAGCTTTGACTTTACCAATTAAGAGATTGATAATCGAAAAAAAAAGTAAAAAAAAAATTATATCCTAAATTTCGGGTACCATTATCATATCCTTAATTGTGTGTCGTGGAAGGTACTTAGTCAGCTCATTATGAATTTATAGTTATTATCATTATCGAAATAAATTAACGTTGGCCAAAAACCAGTCCTAGATGTATCCTAACCCTCCTTGATATCACCGCCATGTAGAGAACCAAAAACATATTGAAGACCAAATGCAGTAGGAATACAGGAATTAGCAGTGGCACTAAGTGAAGAGGTTCCGTTCCGGGCAAATTGGAAGGCTGACTACTCCATTTGATAAGAATATATAAACAGTTTAATTCATAAATATATATAAACAAGTAGAGAATAAGTGAATATTATTTGCAAGTTTACTGAAGTATGTAATTGAAAATAAATTTGAATCTTATAAAATAAATTATAAATTTGATTAACGGAGGCTTAAGACACCTCTAATGTAAGCACCAAAACACCAAATTTCACCAAAATTTGATGCAAAGTGCTCCAATGTGGCACCATTTTGGAAAAATGATGCAAAGTCCAATTTGTCAAAAGAATTATTGGATGGTATTTGTATCATTTGTGTTATATAATTTTTAATACAATTATTATTATTATTATTATTATTACTATTATTATTATTTGCATTTAAAATAAATTTTAAATGCTAAAAATAATAATTACTGAATTAATTAAAATAAGAATAAAAAATTTATAATATAACAAACACGATCATTAATTGTGAGAAGAACATATGAATTTCGAGAATTAAATTGCAATGATATTTCGATTTCATAATTTCATAATTTCATAATATCATAATATCATAATATTCAAATTCGAAATGTAGTGCACTATTTTTTAATTGCATGATTTAATATTTTTCATTTTTGAAGTGATTCTACTAATTGCACTATGTTTTAATAATATATTTATTAATGAATTTAATATTTTCCTTAACTTATTTATTTAGTAATTTATGTATTGGTAAAATAAATAAATATATAATATTTCGAATAAATAAATTACTAAGAATAAAAAAGTGAAGAAAATGATTAAACACTGTTCATTTGATATAAGTTTTGGTATAATGGTAGTGATGAATTTTCGTTTGGTGCAAAATGGTAAAAAAAATTGGTACAGCGCTGTAGATGACCTAATGCATCCATTTTTTAAGACCCAAGTTGGTAAAATTTTCATAAACACAATCTTTGACTGCGTTTCTCTCTTCAATTTGTGTGCTTGATTTAGAATCTAGAACATATATATATATATATCTCAATAACAGAAATATTATTAGAGAATATTTTATTAATGTTGAAAAGTACGTTATTTTCATATTAATAAATTGTTAAAGTTTTATCTCTATAATAGGAAAATATCATAGTAATATAAGATTGACAATATTATGGATTTTGCTATCAATGTAAGATATATTACATTATTTCTTTCTTTATAATGTTTTGTGAATATGATACGAATTACTTGTATAAATACAACACATTTTGTGTAATCAAATTATCGAATAAGAGATTCTTCTTCGATAAACATAATTTTTCTCTGTTATTCATAATTTTTTCATGGTATCAGAGTGAAGTTCCTGAATATTTCTCTTAATTCACCAATATTACACTTATAAATGCAGTCTAAACAACCATGTTAGAAAGAGATGAATACCTAATGTTCCTGCAGCACAGAAGATTATAATTGGTGTCTCAGACCCATTTTTTCTTCATGCTTCAGATCACCCTGGAGCCATTTTAGTTACAAAGCCTTTCATGGAGATAATTATTCAATTTGGTGCCTATTGATGACCATTGCACTCAGTGCGAAGAACAAAATAGGCTTCATTGATGGTACAATCGAGAAACCTTCAAAGGCAGATAAAAACTTCTCTTCGTGGCAAATGTGCAACGACATGGTGCTTTAATGGATCCTAAACTCGATAGATCCGAATTTAGGGGACAACGTGATCTACACAGAGAATGCATCAAAAGTCTGGTGCAATTTGAAAGAAGGATTTTCCGAGCACATTGCACCGAGAATTTTCCAGATTGAAAGGGAAACAACATCCCTCAATCAAGGTGGCATGTCTGTTGCTGCATACTTTTCAAGGCTTGATGGTTTATGGGATGAATTAGGCTCCTACAATGAAATAACAACCTGTTAATGTGGAGCAAAGAATAAAATTGAGGAGAAAGAACAGAGAAGTAAATTGATGCAGCTTTTAATAGGACTCCATGATCCTATTCAGCCATTAGAGGCCAAATATTGCTGATGCAACCTCTCCGCTCTATCGGTATGGTTTATTCAATGGTTTGCAGAAGGAAAAACAACGTGATGCTGCTACTTTCAGGGAGCCAATTATTGCAGTTGCAAGAAAGTACAGCCCGAACACCTTTAGCCAAGGGAAGAACAAAGGAAAGCAATACTGTAGTCATTGTCCAGGCACTAATCATACAGTGGATAGGTGTTTTCACCTTCATGGGTTTCCACCAGGACATAAACACCACATGGAGAATGAAAAATTAGTCACTAGAGAAAACCTCACTTCTCATGAGGCAGGAGTGGAGCACGATGCTCAATTTTTCACTGCAGAACAATATAAACAGATTATGGCATTCATTCAAGATGGTAATGTACAACCTAAAGCAAATTTAGCAGGTCAAAAACCAATTATATGTTTATGTTTTAATCATAAACAGGATATGTCAAAATCTTGGATACTAGATAATGGAGCCACTGAACGTATCACTAATACACAAACTTCACTACTAAATCGTTTTGAACCTACTAGTTCTAGTGTTTTGATGCCCAATGGAACCAGAACTTCTATCAAGTCGGAAGGTAATATGATACTAAACACAAATCTTGAAATTTCTGGAGTATATTATGTCCCTACATTCAATGTCAACTTGTTGTCAATTAGCAAATAATGCGAACCCACGTAGCAATAGTTGTTACGGAACCCACGACAAATTCGAACAATTCCAAGAAAGCCAAGAATCAATGTTTGAAAAACTCGACCCAATAAATTATTGAACCAAAGAACCAAGACAATCGCTAACAATATCTTGACCCCGTGATCACAAAACTTATGAACCTTACTTAAATTGTAGTACACCAAAAGAATTTAATTCTTGATAAGTTCAAATTAAATTCAATAAAGAACGAGAAGGAAGCAATATGTCTTATAATAATATCTCTCAAATTGTTTCTTATACAATGTATGGAATGAATTCTATTTATATGGAACACATAAAACCTAGTTAAAAATGGAAACTTGTACCAAGTTGACCCACTCCTTTTCATCTCTCATGCCCAACATGAAACTTATCACTTTACTTGTCACGATCAATATTTCGTCCACCGTGGTTTGAGCAACTAGTCTCATTGCTTCTTTGACCCGCTTTGTTCGTGACATAGTCAAATGCCCTTCCTTGATGAACAATTGATCATTGTCCGTACTTGCCCTCGTATCGTGGATTACATCATCTCTTCCCTCATTGAAAGGATTTGACCTCAAATATGTACCTACATCAAAGATAGAAAGATCAGAGACATTAAAAGTAGCTGAAACATAATATTCACCTAAAGGGTCTAATTTATAGGTATTGTCATTGATCTTTTCAAAGACTTGGAATTGACTGTCTCCTCGTGGTTGGAACTTCGACTTTCTTTATTCTGAAAAGTGTTATTTCCTCAAGTGTACACAAACCCGATCTCCTGATTCAAATGTAACTCACTTTCATCCATTATTTGCTTGAGAAGCATAATGTTCATTTTTTTCTTTTCAATTTGCAACCTTACCTTTTCATTGAGTGATTTCACCAAGTCGGCCTTCTTCTTTTCATCTAACTTAGCCCTTTCATTCATAGATAAAAGGAATTAAATTCAAAGGTATTAGTGAATTAAAATCATATATAATTTCAAAAGGTAAATAAGAAGTAGTAGACTACGTGATACTATTATATGCAACTTCTATAAATGGTAAACACTCCTCCCAATTCTTCAAATTCTTATTAACTATAGTATGTAACAATTGTATCATAGTGTTATTAGCTACCTCAGTTTTCCCATCCGTTTGTGGGTGACAAATAGTAGAAAACAATATTAATTAAGTATGCGTCCATATGGACATTACGCCAAAAGAAAAATAAAATAAAAATTTCTTGATTCCAATTGTTCAGATTGTGATTCAATCATTAGTATCGTTACTTAAAATTTTTAGTCAAATTTATGTGATAATGATAAACCAAAATTGGCATATAAAACAATAAACGTGGAATTTATTCAATTAGGGTTTTAAATTAACCTATCTGTTTTCATCTGGCTTTTCAATTTCAATTTTGACTTCTTGACTCTATTATGGGGTGTGTGAGCCCTTTCATCCGGTCAAGTGGTCCCGATTATGTTCCAGAAATATATTGTGGGCCGAACCTGTTTATTTTCTATCTCCAATCTTCTTCTTACATCAGTTGGAATAATTTCTTTTAAAATTTTTACTTTTTGTAGAAGAGTTTTATAATTTGGACCAACTTTCTTTATTAACTCTTTTAACTAGACAAATCAACTCGAAAAAATCCGCCTTGAACTCATCCCAAACGGGCGTGACGCTAAACATAGTCTTGCTTAGAACTCCCTGAACTCTCCCTGAATTTCTTTAATTTTATTTTTGCCCCCGTTTAGTAGAGATTAAATTATATTTTTAGTAGATTTTAATAAAAGCTCATATTTCCAAACTAATCTCCAAATTTAATTTCAAAATGATCATTAAAATATATAAAAAAAAAATTAACCTAACATTCTGATATCGGATGAAAATTCAGTAATATTTTCTCAACAGTGAAATGTTGCCTAACTGAATTATAGTTATGGAGAAGGTGCGGTGACTACACCATGTTGATAAAATCGCAACATGAATGGACAATTCTACTTCAAAAAGCCGCAAAACGCGGTCGTCTTCTATTGAAAATGTACAATTTACTTCCCCTCAATATTTATGTTCGTGCAACTCATTTATTCACTTCTCTTAACGAGATGACAACTTTCAATTTTCAAAATAAAAAAGTTAGTGGACGATCTTTTTTTCTACGTAACAATTAAAATTAAAGTGAAATTTCTTGTTTGGCTTCTTGCTTGTCTGACATTTGAGTGGCAGTCCGTGCTTTCTAAAGTCGAGAGGTGGCCCAGAAATTTAAAAAGTTAGGTGGTTCTTCTAATTCTATTGTACTTGCTATATATAAATATGTTACTAGTCTTGCTTTGGTCCAAATAAATGGCTAAAACTTTTTTTTTAAAAAAAAAATCTGTCAATAAATTAGGATAACTTCCACTTAGTACATAGGAGAACCCAATATCATTTTGAAATCACATACTTGTACTAAACAAATTTCATGTCTTCCACTATTAGTACACTTATTATAAAGTCTTTGGAATCATCCCAATTACTTGTCAAATAATAGAATAGGATATATAAGCCATGTTTGGTACGGATTAAAATCAGATTTTAATCTAAATCAAAATCAAACAATCAATATTAACTACATTTTTCACGAGCCACAGCTTTTCAACCACAAATTTCAAAAACTTCTATCACAATTTACTAAAAATCTAATTTTAATCCCCACAAAACACCACATAGTCGGGGGCATGCTTCAAATTGAGAGCGCTTGTAGAGCACCACATACTGATTGTTAAACAATATTAACTTTTATAGATTTTCTGTAAACTTAGCTCCTATTTGGTGCACATTATTTTCACAAGAATACATTTTTTTTTTTTTATGTGATGGGGAATATGTGGTTGAAAAAGAAGAAAAATTTATTGACGTGATGAAAATATTATTTTATTAAAGAATGCGCGGTTGAAAATTAGTAGAAGAATAAAAATGAAAAAGAATAATGTGGTTCAAACGGGTGTTTAATAGAAATATGGGTGTTTAATAGAAATATGACTAAAACTATTGATATAATCACCAGTTAGGTTTTCCCTTCATTAAGATTAGCAGTGTAAAATGATTTGTTTTCCAAATAATTAGTTGTGTATACTACAATGCTAATCATAACATTTATTAAAAACAATATTATAAAAATAAAATTTACAGCCTATATGCCAAATTAGGGGATGAATATACACATTCAACCCCCTCGCCAGTTAATTTTCAGTTACTGGCAGTTATTTTTAAGCATAAATTATCAGCATGCATAAAACTCCACCAGCTCATCCAAGGACTCAGGCTGAGGATCAGCATTTTCCAGCATCCAAAGGAGGTGCTCGAAAAGCACCACCTCGCAGCCAATAGTGGTGGACTCTTCGCCATCGCCAGACCGCTCCACGAGCTCTCGAAAAAGTGGATTGTCCATCACATCGGCGGTGATGAAGTAGAGCCGTCTTGACTTGCCGACATAGATGGGGTACAGGTCCTTGGCTGCGCTGTTGTTGTCAATTGAGCCATCATCTGATGAGTTATTGGCGACTACAGAGGTGCCGTTGAGGCGGCCGAGCTTGAAAGATTGCATCTTTTTGAGAACTGACTTGAGTTTGGTGAGCTTGCCTCCTTTAGCCATTATTTTTTAAGGAATTTTTGGAGGAATGTAAATTGGGTGTAGAAAATGAGTGGAATTCTAAATGGGGTTTGAGAAGGTTCGTTATTTAAAGGGCAGGCAGGTGGGGTGGGGTAAGATGGCGTGCAAGCTTTGACAGAGAAATTAATGAAATAATTTTGCATGAAATGAATAAAACATGTGGGGTCAGCCTATTTACTGTAAAGAGGATTGCAACAGGAACCAAGATAGGTTGACACCCTCCTCCCTGACGGCCCCTAACAATACAAGGAAGGGCAGATTTTTTTGCCTTTTTTTAATTTATATGGGTCCCACGTGAATCATCACGACTCACGAGTGAGAAGATGTCAAAATGTATGTCAAATTTTTCCGTCAAACTGGTTTAACCCTTGTAACAGTGTAGTTGTAGGCAGGGGCGGAGCTAGACCTTGAAAGTAGGGGGGGCCTAGAGGTAAAGGTGAAGGGGTGGGGCCCACGGG
>CAIGRF010400164.1:0-16509 GCA_903798235.1 Fraxinus ornus
GTGCCTACACTAGTATATATAAAATTCATGTATTACCAAATTAATTTTGGTACACGTGATAGTTGATTATACTTGAAAAAAATTATTACCTTCATAAAACTTTGAAATATTAAGCTTTCGTGTTGATAACGTGTTATGAAAAAAAAAAAAAAAAAAGAGAGAATAAAGTCAATAGACTTGTGTATTTTATTGAGAATCAAGACCAGTATTTAAATGGTCTAAAATAATAGTTACAATTGGAATGAAATACACCTTCTGAATTATATAAGACTTATCTATGTATCATGATAATACTAAATAATCATCAATAATTATCTCATTATTTTACAACAGTTTTAGATATATGATGTATCTACATTTTATTTGAGCATTTTTAAAATAAAAGGGTATTTTATACTTCTTTTTTTTTATTAAGGTCCTTTTTACTCGTTCAGTAACAAATACATTAACATTCCTCTACTTAATTGAATTGACGTGAAAACTATGCACACATAGTTTTATATCATTAAAGATATATGTAAAGAAAAAAAAACGATTTAACACCAAATAAATTTATTTCTTATCAACAAATAAATAAACTCCTTCCCATATTTAAAGTTCATTCGGCAAGACTTTTGAAAGATCAAAAGTTATTTTGAATACTAAACCACTTTTGATCATGTATGAATAATTTTCTAGAAGTAGTCTGTCCAATTCGAAGAGTTTTTAGAGAAAGATAATTTAAAGTAATTTTTTCAAAAAGTTCTTTTATAAGAAGTATAAATAAAAGCAATTTTTTTTGACAAACGAGCTCTTATAATATAATGGCACTTTTGAGTTCCCAAAAGAAAAAGGTAAAAATTATATTTCGAATTTCCTCTCGAATCCTCTTCAAAGAATTTGAGTTCAATGTTTCATTGGCTACTGAACTTTACAACATGTCACGGCTTACTCATTAAACTTCATCAATTGTCCCATTGGCCACTAAATTCGCATTGTCCAACTCCATCACTCATCTGATGAAAATTGTTAATAGACATGCTGACGTGGTTGACGGAAAAACAATGTGGCAAGTTAAATCCTTCCAAGTGATAAGTATTCGCCAAAACAGCTACCACATCAGCAAAGGAGCATCCAAACAAGCTTTACCAATTAGGCCCTGTTTGATTGGGCTATATTTTCCATGAAGATGGAAATTAAATTTCATTTTCACCTTTTTACATGTTTGATTGGCTAAATTTTCAATGGAATTAGTTTTCAACATTTTCTCGATTTCACACATTTTCTTGGTTTTTGAGGAAAAGTTTTTCCCATGGGTTTGGTGGGAAAAACTTTTCTAGGCAATTTTTTTTTTTTACATTTTTTTGGCAACGAAAACAAATTCTATCCCCAATTGCAATAACTTTTATCCCTTTAATGGACAATTCTCATGGAAAACAAAGTCAAACGAATACTAAAAGATTCAGAATTTCAATATTTTTCGGTGAAAAATTATACCAATAAAACACAATTAATTGACAATTCCCACTAAAACAAGTTCTAGGCAATTCAATTCCCTGAAATTCATTTTCTTTCCACCCAATTTTATTCTTGCAATCAAACAAACCTTAGAAAAACACATCTATGAACTGTAAAAATCAAACCTTCAGCGTTAAAAATCAATTCCCCAGAACGAACTCGTGAGCGTGAATCAATTTTTCCCAAATCCATATCTCCAAATCGAACCCTTAATCGTGAAGTCCGTTTTCCCTAAATCAATTCTCCCTCAAATCAAAGGTAAATTTCATCTTTTCTAGTGACCAATTTGAGCTTGAGCGAGTAACTGACATGGTGCCGCAGGTGGCATGTAGAGAGGGGAAATTTAGGAAATTCTTTTTCCTTCTTTTACTGTTATTTTCACTTTTTTCTCATTCTTACTCTATTTCTATTCATTTATTGTTTACTTACTTAAATTGAGATAGGAGTATGCATTATTCTGAGTATTCCCGACAGCAATAGCGTATTTCAATGGCAAGGTAGAACAATGTCATTTATCATATTTAAAGATTGTCCTGTTTGTTGAAGACTGCTGCTAAAATAATCGAAGAATAGGACGGCGAGAGATCTCTCCTCAATATTACTATCCGCAAGGAAAAAGGAGATAAGGAAAAGAAAGGGAAATAAAAGAAAGGAGATCCTTAAAATGTTTTTGCCTCTGTTATTTCTTAAGACAATGTTGACGATAATTGTTCGTGGTGTAAGAAGTTCATTGTAATCGTGATGTGTTATTTGATCATGACCTTATATATATTTATTAACAAGTTCGAACAATGTAGACTTGCACTTGTTTTTGGAAAGCTCGCTCTTGTTTTATTGTTTTTGAAACATTAGATCAAACTCGATTTTGTGCTGTGCATGGGTGTGTGGGTGTTATGATTGCAAGTGTTGATCAAAAAGCTTATTTTAATAATAATATCAAAGACTCGTGCATGCAAGTTATTGGAGATGGTGTCTCCTGGAATACAATTATCGGGGAATGTCAAGTTTGATGCAGGGTTAAAATGGTTTAGGGAGTGTTAATGTATGTTATTGAGCATGTTCGTGTTTCATGGTCGACATGCACCAAATGCTTTAATCGAGGTTGTTAGGTTTTTGTTTGGATTTGGCCTGGCTAGTGCAAATATCATAGGCTTCCTTGGGTTTGAAAGGAACCGCATTATTGGCCTGTAATATCAATGTCAGATATTGCATTGAAATATAAATCATTTGCACAAATAAATTGTAAACACCACATCATTGATCAATAAAATCATGACCTAACTTCAAGATCAACAATCTTTTCTATTTTCACCCAGCAGAATATAATTTATGTTTCAAAAGAAAAATGATGATCAAAGGCTGAAACAGGCAATAAAGAAAATGGTATTAACATCCTGCATCTCACACTACAGAAACGTGAAAAGAACAGTGCAATTAAGCTAACTGCAATATATATGTATCATCCATTTTCCAGTAAGAGTGGATAAAAACGATCACCGGAAACAAAACAAAAAGAATCCACAAGAAAAAAATGGATAAGATACATAAATTCTAACCATTCATTGATATCATTAAGCATCCATCCACATACGCCCACTTTGCATCCACCCACATTCATACAAAAGCAACATTACCCAAAAACAAAAACACCAAACTGTTGTGCATCTTTCACCAAATGTTGCTGCTAATTTCCAGAAACATTACCCAAAAACAAAAACACCTATCTGCTGTGCATTTTTCACCAAATGTTGCTGATAATTTCTAGCAACAATACCCAAAAACAAAAAACACCAAACTTCTATCACATTATTTATCGTGGCTATGCGTCTTTCAATTTGGCAGATTTCACCCGACGTCGTGCTCGTGCCCTTGCGGATCCCAATTTGGCAGACTCCGCCTCTTTCGTGTCTTGCAATTCGTCAACGATTTGGTTGAAGTTCACATTAAGCATTAGGGGAAAATAGATTTCACACTTAAGGGTTCGATTTGGGTAGCTATGTCAACGAGCCGAGCTGAGCCTGANTTTTTTTGCCCGAGCCGAGCTGAGCCGGCAAAAAAAATGAGGCTCGGCCCGAGCTTTTGGTCCGAGCCTTAACTGGCCGAGCCGGCTAGGGTTTTTTGAGTTTTTTGGGGTTTTTTTTTAAGTTTTAGCTACCTACTGTGCAGGCAGCTACAATTAGTTGCATGCTATGCAGGCAGAAATCTTGATGCGTGCAGCCAGAATTTCTGCCTGCACGACAAGTAGCTACAATTTGTAGGTAGCTTTAAATTGAAGTTAGTATTTTTTTTAATTATAAATACAAGCCGGGCACGGGCCAACGCCCCAAAATGGGGCTCGGCTCTGTGCAATCGAGCTCGAGCCCACGAACTTTTTTGTCACCCCTAGATTTGGGGGAAATGAATTTCACGATTAAAGGTTCGATTTGAAGATATGGATTTGGGGAAAATGGATTCAAGCTCACGAGTTCTACAGAAATTGATTTTTAACGCCGAAGGTTTAATTTTTAAAATTCATAGTTGTGTTTCTCTAATTCGTAATGCCTTTTTTGGATGATCCTTTGCTGGTGTGGAAGCTGATTTAGCGAACACTCGCCACTTAGAAGGACTTAACTTGTCACATCATTTTTTCGTCAACCACGTCAGCACGTCTATTAACGGTTAGCAATGGAGTTGGACGGACCGAAGTTCAATGGCCAATAAGACAATTGATAAAGTTCGATGAGTAAATTATGACATGTTGTAAAGTTCAGTGGCCAATGAAACATTTAATTCAAAGAATTTCTTAAACAAATAGAGAGAAAAACTATCAAGTAATAAATAATGGTGGCCTTGTTCCCTAATAATTTAATTGCAGTGGGGGCAAATGCAATTAAATAAAGTTATCCACAGACAGTAATCACGTGTCATCAAAAATTGGTTGCCTCGTCATGCCTATCCATTCACTTTCTGCTAGCTGGATTCCTCTTTCTCCCTCACGTGTCACCTTCCAAACCCTACCCCCTGCCCCAATCCCCTCCCGGCGCCACCACAATTTGCCTTTTTAGAATTGCCGGAGATACGAAACCCCAGTGGTAGATACTCTTTTTTTCTTTCTTTCTCGGAAGTTGATGAATTAAAGACATAATTAATGCTGTCTTGTTTTGAGTTTGCAGATTTTTCGGTTTTGTCTTCGTAGCAGTACAAAGTTGTACAATTAACCATAAGGCTTCTTCTAACCGTTAGATCTGAGGAGAGGGGTGTTTTTTAGCTTTATATTGATAATAAACCTCGTCCTCCGTCCCGCTTGGACTCCTCACGTTCCACCTCACTAACTCTTCAGACCAGGTCAGTTTTCTCTCTCTCTCTCTCTCTCTCTCTTTCTCTCTCTGTCTCTCTACTGTTTTTACCCTTTTTACTATATTCGTATGAGCCACTGAAACGGAACCCTCCTTGGAGACAAATGGATTGTTTCTTTATCCTAATTTTTAAGAATTGAAGTGGATCTTCCCATTGGCATACGTCTGATTTAAATTAGGGAGAACAAGTTTTTATATTTTTGTTAGTTCCAACGTTTTATTATGTGAAGGAAAGTAGAAAAGCATACAATTAGCAGGTAAGTTACCTATAAACACCACGTGTATGGGAGAAAGTGGGAAATCAATCAATGCAATTTGTAAGGTCTTTTTCCTCTTTCGTATGAAGAAATTTGGGTTTAAGGATAGTTTTTTCAGATGGAATTTGGATTCAGGAAACGACATTCTGCCACCTAAATTACTTGAAATTGGCGGGGATTATTTTAGTTTTAATAATATAAGGTTAAGATGCTCGAAAGACTTCTTTTGGAAAAATTGTTGGTAAAAAAAGCTGTCATCTAAATTGTGATCATTCTTGTTGGAAGATGACTCAAATTCCTATTGGAATTAGGATTGTGTTGTTTAATTGATAAAAAGAACAAAAGTCTTCTTGATTTGTAAATCTAGTTGAAAAGGGATCAAAGTTCATAATGATTGGAAGTTTGATTGGTAAAAGGAATTTGAATAATTGAAGTCTTGGTTTTGGGATGTTGGACAGCAAAATAGCGCCAAATTGCTTGGTTTGGGGCGCCTAAGCGCTCATAACGGAACGGTGAAATTTGACCCGAGATGCAGCGCTCAGGCGCCATGGTTGCGGCACTCGAGCACTGCGACTGTTGCTCACTTCCTACGAGCCTGCTTCTTGAGCGGCAGAGTTATCCGAGCAAGACTCCTTTTTTATTTCTGATTCGTTACTTACATTGTATTTCATCCAAAACACTTGTATTAAGTTATTAAATATACTCCACGTAATGTATAATATTCGTAACCTTATAAGAATATAGTAAAACATTATATAGCATTGAGAGAACATCAAAGTGAAAGCATCTAGTTTATAGAGAGAGATTTGTATATTTTGAGAAAGGTCAAGTCTTGCGAGATCCTTTTGTACTTCTTTGCTATTGATCATAATGAATTTTCCGCCTCTACCCGTGGTTTTCTGGATTTGGGTTTCCATGTAAATCTTTTGTTCTTGTGTGATTCTTTTCATCTTGTCATATTTTCTTGGCTTTAATATTCATAACAAGTGATATAAAAATTATCATCGGGATATTGCAAATTGGCTTGTTTTATAACAATTCTCAATAGCTGTATTCTATATCCTTTGAATAATTTATTCGTTAGTTGACTATTACATTATCATATCATTTTCACTAGGATAATTCAAGAGGAACTCGGCCTCCATTAAAATTATGTAGCATTGACCAGAAATGAATTTACTCAATCTATTGATGAATTTATTTTTATTTATCGATAAATTAATAACCCTTCTAAAATAATAATTTTTCTTGATCCCACCATTATTATTTTATAGAGATTTGCTTCAATTCGCTTGTGGCCTTTGTATTGTCTGATTAAGAACTTGTTTTATCTGCGCGTCAATGGGAGTTTGTTGTTATTGGAAAGACACATTTCCTCGTTGTTGCGCTTCATATAGAATAATTCTATATGGCACAACTGGTGCTACATAAGATTACTCAAATCTTTAACTGCACCATGCGTTCCATGCCTATGACAATCATAAATTATTGCTCATGACATCATGAATCAGGATGTCTTCCTTTGTGGCTCTACATCTTCCACATCTTACATTGACTACAAAAACACTTGCCAGCACTCATAAGGTATAGAGAGGATATAAGAAGTTCCCTACCTTGTTTAGCAAACGCATGAAGCATTTTGAAATGGAAATAGTAGTTAACTCAAATGGGTAGAAAACTAAGGAGTAATTACGAGGTCTTCGAAAAAATAAAAAGAGTAGTGGAAAGAATGAATTCGAAAAGACCATGCCAAACTGAACCTATATTGCCAATAGGTGTGAGAGTTCATTAATAATATATGAATCAAGTTACAAACAGACTAAGAAAGGATATAATAGGCAGGGGTGGGCAGAAATAGGTCCTTCATTGAATTGCTAGACAACTGTGGATTTCTATATGAAATGAGTTTTGCAGTAACTGTTGGTCATGTGGATGGAGATCTTTTCCAGGCTTTATGCCATTAGATACTCCTTAATGCTGCAGGCCTGATTTGTCGTAATACATTTGCGAGACATCTTGGATCAGTTGAGCACTCGCCGAGGCACCGATATAGATAATAAAGAAGTGACCTTTTTTATTCATTTGACAGTAGAATTTCCATGCGTTTTCTACAACGTAATTATATCGCAAATGTACGGTGTCAAATTTTGTAATATAATAATGGAGTTAGGATATCGAATCCATAGGGATTGATATTTAATTTCTACCAAGTACTATAATTGTGTAGTCTCTATTTTATCTAGAGAATCAAATTATAAAATCAATGATTTTGAACTAATTAAATGTGAATGTTGTGACGAATTCAACGAATATACAAATTAATTAATATAAGAGAGCCTAGAGTATGATTTCACCTGACTATCAAATATGATTTTCAAAAATCTAGTTATCTCTAATCAATTTTCCATATTTATAAGCAAGAATCCTAATGTAATTCTACATCCTTTTTCGAGTGTCAGTTAAAAATTAATTCTAATTTCTCTATTCCGAATTAAAATTAAGATTTATCAAGATCATGGTTTTTAGATGGAAGAAGCTTCATAGATTCTACACTTTCTCTCGAAATCCATAAAATTTAGGTTGTGTTATTGTTATGATCGTGTATAAATTCTCCTCAGAGTTAACTAGCATCTAATCGTTCAGTTAGTAGCTAATTAATTGAAGCATTATATCAATAACACAAATAAATAGAAAGGAAAAATTCATAGAAATAACTAAAACAAAATCAAATCATATCCTCAAGTTTTGGTTATCAAACCCTAGAAGAATTATTTAGTTCATGATATGAGACATGAAATCTTTACAATTCATAAAGAATAACATGAAGAGAAGAAAGGTAAAAAAAAAAATTTGGATGGTTGAATCAATTTTCTTCGCCAAGTTGTTTTTGCCTCCTTTTTTATTTCTTGATTTTTGTCTCCTTCAATTCTCGCTCTTGACTCGATGAATTATTGTTGAAAAGTGGTCCTTAGAGTTTTATTTATAGTATTTTGAAGTTTTGGAAGGGTTGGGGTCGGATTGAGCCAAGAAAATAGTCCAAAAAAATCAACTCTTTTTCTCGTCTAGGTGCCTCGTTTCCGTTGAAATTTAGCAACGGTGGTGATGTAGCGCCCACTTTCGGGTGGAAAACAGCATCGCGCATCTTTCAATATTTTTATTATAACTTTTTCTCCCGATATCCTATTTAGTAATTCAAAATGCGTTGGAAAGATAACTCAAAGGGTTACAATTTTATTTCAGATGGATTTTTTCAATTTGAACGTTTACTATGTCAAAAATGGATCTCAATCTCTGGCTAAAAATTTGAAACATACTTGCAATTGAAAATTGATTTGTGATGATATTTTGATCATATTTCACGCCTTTTTGACTTCTAATTGCATCGAGTTGATTCTTAGCAATCTTCAATTATCATTTTGTGGTTTGAATCAATTATTGGAAAGTTGCAATTTAGTCGTTAAACTTTGGATTTCACCATTTTTCGTCGTTATTCTTTTTTTTTTTTCTTTCGATTTAGTCTCCAATCATCAAGTTTTACCTAATCAACATCAACTTCTCCTTGATTCGTGCCAAAATCATTCTTTTCTCCAAGTTTCTCATCATTCACACCAATTCACCTAACCTATAAAACAATACGAAAACAAAAATCAAGATGTTCCCAAACTCTAAGAATCAAACAAAATATCAAGATTAAGTAGTATTAATATGGTGTGAAACACTTATCAAGAATCTTGTACTCGTTGAAACAAAACTGAATTTCTCTCATTTGATGTCAATCAGGTTTCTATCTTTTAATTGAGACTAAAAGATCTTATACTGAACAATAAAAGTGAGGGTAGACAATTGAGTCTGCAATCTGCTGCTCTAATGGGCACTGGGCACGAGGGCACCCCTGCAAAGTCTTCAACCCCTGCTACTTCTACTCAGGTTTTCTCTCTTATTATTTTATAGATCTTTTTATCTCGAGGGCAATTACGGTTATATGGTCCTTTATCATATTTATGTCTCGGCTATTCCGCAAACTAAATTCAGCTCATCTGTTTTTATTTCCTTTTCTTTTCAATTGAGTTTTCAGGAAGTGGCACCAACTACACCTGCATATCCTGATTGGTCAAGCACTATGCAGGTTTCTGATGAAAGCTTTGGTTTTCATTTTTCTTTGATAATTATGTTTATATTATAATTTTTGTGTTGGCTTACTTGAAATCCTTTCCTTTTCCAGGCTTTCTATGGTGCTGGAGCTACTCCACCTTTCTTTGCTTCAACAGTTGCCTCTCCTACACCTCATCCCTACATGTGGGGAGGCCAGGTCATTATTCTAGAATTTTGATTTCTAGACCTACCCCTTTAGGACCTTTAGAGCATATAGAACCTTAACATAATATTGCTCAATTGTTTTTCAGCATCCTCTGATGCCACCTTATGGGACTCCAGTTCCATATCCAGCTATATATGCTCCTGGGGGAGTCTATGTTCATCCCAATATGGCCACGGTAATTGAGATGTACAAAGTTTTGGTGTTTAGTTGTTGGTGTCATTTTGTAAACTAAAGTTGATTACTGTGGTTTTTATGCTATTCTGTCAATGATTTGAACATGTTATCCTTACGGTCTTTGAATCAAGCACCATTTCAGTAGATGTGGAAGCTCCAATTATATCGGTCTTTTATGCTTTCTTCACAGACTCCAGGCGCAGTACTCGGAACTCCCGACGCAGATGGAAAAACAACAGAGGCAAAGAGCCGAGTTTCGAGCAAAAAATCCAAGGGTACTTCAGGAAATCATGGAAAGACTGGAGATGGTGGGAAATCAGCTTCAGGCTCTGGAAATGATGTCGCAACACAAAGGTGCTTTTAGGCAGATTTACTGCTAGATTTTTTATCTTATTCATCACAAACTTTCTGTTACCCTTTGGGCACATATGGTGCACCATATAGGATTAAGGGGATAGGATTAGGAGGGGGAGGAATAGCTTTAAGGTGGATTATTTTAATACCGATGTTTGGTATTACATTGTATTAGAAAAACTTACAAGTATTAAAACTAAAAGTACAAAAATTATTTCAAATTTTTTTATTTATAAATAAATTTTCTTACATATACGTAAAAATTTGAAGTTACCTTCTTACATGTGTAGTATTCCTCATAAGTGATTTTTTTGTTACAAGTTACTTTTGTTTACTTACAAGTGATTTTTTACTTAAAAGTTATTGTGTAACTTATAAGTAATTTTTTTTACTCAGAAATTCCACTTATAACTTGAATTGAAATGTTTAGTTCTTATTTACTATTTTTTTTTCTTAATTCATAAGACAGTGAATAAGTTACACAGTCAAAAGTATAAACCCTCAAATAGCGTATTACTTCGGTTGACCTCCGATCATTACTTGTACCAAACACCGGATAAGGATTAAATAGGATTAAGTGAATCCTTATCCGGTCTAATACAACGCGCCAAAGTGCCATTAATATGTATTAATTGTATATTGTTAGATTTAGTGACAATTTACTCTCTTATTCATTGTAGATTTACTCTTTTCCATATTTTTGTGATTTTGTTGATTATAATAATGTATGATTGTAAACATTTGTTCATGAACAGTGCTGATAGCGGAAGTGAAGGTTCATCGGACGCAAGTGATGAGAATGATAACCAGGTTTGTTTTTCTGCTTTAGTGATCATAAAATCTTATTTCGCCCCATGTTCAAGAGTCTGACAAACCCCTGAAACTTGATTCTGGGAACTATGGTAGCAAATAGCTAACTCTTACATTGACATGGCTCAGTCAAGAAAGAGAAAATATGATATGTCACATTTCATATTAAAGCCAATCTGATTTGGTATTTTAGGAATTTTCTGCAACCAAGAAAGGAAGTTTTGACCTGATGCTTGCTGATGGTAAACATTTTTACCTGTCCTCCTTGTCTGTTCCTTGTGTTGTTCTAGTCTGACCAGTCTGTTATTTTATCAGGAGCACATGCACAGAATTCTGGTCCGGTTAACTTCCAGAATTCAGTACCGGGGAATCCTGTAGTTTCTATGCCAGCAACTAATCTGAATATTGGCATGGACTTATGGAATGCATCGTCTGCTGGTTCTGGGTCTATGAAATTGCGACCCAGTCAGCCTGGTGTTTCGCCAACTGTGGCTCCATCTCCATCTGGCATGATGAATGATCATTGGATTCAAGTATGTTAACTTGCCTTTTAATGTTTCCATATCATAAAGGTTTGTTTTTGGGTTAATTGTTTTCGTGGTGTGCCTGTTGTACGAACTGTATATGATTTCGATTCAGTGGAGAAATTTCGTAACCTTATTTGATTCTACTTGGTGAATGCTGAAGCTGTAACCCACTGTTTCCGTTACCAAAGGATTGTATGAGTTAATAAATTTGTTCCTAAAAATAACTGCCTGGGGTTTTCTTGGCTGTGGTTTGGCATTTGGCTCGACTCTTCGAACTAATGATTTTATTCCACTGCTGGCTTTCTGTCAGAATTTTCTTCTCCTCCATGGATATCCACGTCATTTATGTACAAAAGTTACGATAAATAACAATCATGGAGTTCTCTAATTTCCACTTTTAGGCATTTCGAGGACCAACTGTTGCACTGCCATTTATTACTCCCTCCCAAAAAATACAGAATAAAAAGGGGAAAACGCAAAGATTACCTAGAAACAAGTTTGTATGGCAAAATACGCCTACCAGATCTCAATTAGATTTTGAACTTCAATTTTGCAGGATGAACGAGAACTAAAAAGACAAAAAAGAAAGCAATCTAATCGGGAGTCTGCTCGGAGATCAAGATTACGGAAGCAGGTTTGCCTCGCTTTCCATTTTTCAATGTCATTTTGATGTTTCCTCAATAAAGTCTTCTTTTAATTGTGTGTGAATATATGCATGTGGTCCCTCCTTCCCCAAGTATTGTTACTTGTAATTGTGAGTGGAGTTTTTTGGAATAGTAGTCAAGTAAAACTAGCTAATCATTGGTTATCTCAACTAAGAATCTTTTGTCTATTGTTATTTCAACTTAGAAAATGGATAAAAAAATAAACTTGGAAGCAAAAATTCTTGTTTGAAGGCATAATATTTGGCTGACCCCAAGTTGGCACGTATTATTTAACTTAATATTAGTACATGCTTTAGTAGATTGCATAATTTGGATGAACCTAGTCTACTGGAGGCAAGGTTCACCTGTTTCTTGTTTTGTATTAGAGTTGGCATAATATTGAAATTACTTTCTAAGTTCTATTATTGCCGGAAATTGTAGTGGCCTTAGGATCAAACTAGTTCCCATGGGTCGCCTACGATCTCGTGGTTACCATTGTAGGCTTGTAGCAATGAGGTGGTAGAATTATACATATTTTAGTAAGAAGAGAGAAGATCTTTGAACTGCAGTGTAAGGAAAGAGAAGTTATACATATCCTTGAGCTTTCTTGGACATCTTCATCCTCGTAAAGTGCCTGACGACGATGCTAGTATCTGCCTTTATGCTTCAATATTCGCAGCCTTTTCTTCTTTCTCTTGAAGTAATCTGATTGTCATCTTTTTATGTAATTCTGTAGCCATTCATACTGTTGACACTTTTTGCAGGCTGAGTGTGAACAGCTACAACACAGGGTAGAGACTTTGAGTGGCGAGAATCATACACTAAGAGATGAGCTGCAGAGGCTCTCAGAGGAATGTGAGAAGCTCACATCTGAGAATGACTCCATAAAGGTAATTCTTAAGAAATCTAACCTAAATTATAAAATTTAACCCCCGGAATAAAAGCAGCAGCAATTTGTTCTTTTATATATCGTTCTTGAAACTTGAGAGGGGAAATTGCATTTGAAAAATCTGCCGGTTGATCATTCTGGAGTGAATAAACAATTATGCAGAAGTTTGGAAAAATTGCTCTTAAGGTGTCTTTTACTGATCTAACACAAGAAATAGAAATAGAGTCTAATCACTTAGATTTTGTTGCTGATACAGGAAGAATTAACGAGGGTGTGTGGGCCCGAGGCGGTATCTAAACTGGAGAACAGCAACTCAGTTAATCATATTCAGTCTCGTGGCGATGAAGGTAACTGTTAGAGCAGGATGCTAGAGTAGATTATGCTGTTTACAGCCCGGAGTTTCTTGACTTAAAGCTCAATCAAGTAAAGGATGTATTTTTGCTGAGTTCCTAAGAAATTTGTGGCTTTAGAAAGTTTGTTCCTTGTGTACCTATATATACCAAATAACCCCATTAGCTGTAACATCAATCTGTGTTTTTCCAATGTCGTTAAATATCAAAATATAAATAATCGAGATTGTGAGCTTGTTTAGTATGGAATTACCAGTTACCAGTTTGAATGTCTAACTAAACAACAAATTTGTCGAAAGTATGAATTCAAGAAACATAAAATGAAAGACTAATCGGATCAACTGTGTTGAAGCTTCAAACACAACTTCGAGCAAACTTCGAGAGATGGGACACTCGCAATTTTTTTTTTCCCAATATACTCTAATCGATATAGACAAGAAAACATTCAGGTACTTGATGGGAAAACTACCATTTTTGATTCAGATTTCTTCTTTTCCTGTATAAATCACACAAATACATAAACATAAAGCGGTCAGAACTAACATACCCATTTCTAACCCTACTTAACCCAATCAAACCTTGTAGGGAGATTGTTATTACAGCTAATTCTTGTATTACTTATTTCCTAATACCTCCAAGCTGATGTGGCAACAAGTGGCCTATTGTGCCAGCAAAGCAGCATCTCCTCCTGCTGTTTTGCCACGTGGAATCCTCTGACTTTTGCTTCCCTTAGTAAACACTCAGCTTGAGAGTCAGCAAGCTGACTCAGGCCAACCTGCCTCAATCCTGCTGCCACAAGCGCCTCCCTCCAAGGCTTTCTGCCGCAGCCGGCCGCCTCCACTGCCTCCAAAATCTTGGGAAGAAACACAAAAGTCTCGATCTTTCTTATCCAATCGTCACCTCCACCAACACCACTGCTGTTGACGTTTGCAGCCTCCAGTGACTCGAATAAAGTGGAATAAAAATCTAGACCATCAATCACAGCCTGGTGATACGACGGCGCTTCGAATCCCATCTGCACTTCACTCTCCACGTGCACCACCACACGCGGTGAAATTCCGCGGAGATCATTGAGAAACCCTGTCCCGACATGCTGGAATATTGCTGGAGATAAAAGAACCGCAACATTTTCCCCATCCATCAATTTGATGGCCTTGAAAGATAAATACTCAAAGGTACTTATCGAAACAAAGTCAATAACGAGCCTAATATTCAGCTCACGTGCAAACTGGGACAAATTCTCTCTGATCAGCCTTGATTCCGTTGCATACTCTTCAGGAACTATAGCTGTAATTCGAAGCAGAGCTGGGATAGCTTTACCCGACTCAGCTTTATCAGCTAGCTCTTTCAAGAACGGAGCCCAGTGGCTGCCAAGCCCGATATCAAAGTCAATGATGTGGACATTAATGTAGCCCTCTAAGGCTTCAAGTACGACTTGGTTAGCCGTAAAGCTTGAGAACATGGGAATTGGGGAGATGCCTGAGAACATTTTATGTGCTTTGATGGTCTGAATGATCTCTGAAGAGCTGGCAGGGTGAGTCTGTCGAGTCAACCCGGAGAGTAGGGATTGGAGGGCTTCTTTGAAGTAGAAGGCAGCTCTCTGGAGGGGCTTTCCGGTGGGAGACCTCAGCTGTTGATTGAGACGTGCCAATGATACCCGCCCGACTTGTAGCGAGTTGGTCTCCAAGCACTCAGCAAGTCGGATTAACTCATCTACGTAATCGAATCTCACATTCAAGTTATTGTTATTCAAATTTTGGATTTCTCCAGATAGATCAAATGGGTGGATGATATTATTGCTATGACTCAAAGGTGCAGTAGTGATGATATCAGAGAGAGGACTAAAATCAGATGGCTCAACCCGAGTTGATGAATCAAAGGAGCTTACAGGTGTGAACTCAGGGATTGATGCATACTGCTGATCACAGAGAGTACCGAGTTGAGAAGAAGGTTTTGAAAGAGGGATCAAATCGTCATCCAAACCCAAATCCCAATCCTCAAAGTGGTGGTTCAGCGCATGATCTCCCAGTTGAAGAGGATCGTCAAGAATTGTTGAAATACCAGCTGTGGTACAATTCGATATGGCCTTTTTGGCAACAGGAATCGGGCTTCCGTAGAGTTCAAGAACCGATTTTGGCTCGTAGGGAGAGGTAGTGGGGGCGGTGTTGCCCGGAGAAGTGGTGGTCCAGGTGGTCGTAACCACTGGTTTCGAGTTCAATGATTGGTTCTTGTGATTATTTCCAGAAAAGGGTACTTTCATTTCTCCAAAAGCAGGAAAAGAAGACGAACGAAACCCTAATCTAGGAAGCTAAGAGTACTCCTCTCTTACAATACAAAGTTTTTGTTGATCTTTCAATGGTTTTATGTTTTTCGTATGGTCGAAGTTGAAAATGCAAGGGGGCTTTTTGGGGGTGATAATTCTTGGCTTTTTATCTTTGAATGTGCATGGGTCGTATAGCGTATTTGTGGGGGTGAGGTGGGGTGGGATGGGATGGGATGGGGTATAAGATGGCATGTGCGCATGAAATGATGCTTGTACAGGGGAAATGCATTGACAATTTTACAGGTGTTGAGATCTGATTAGTTGTTTGAACTATATTTTTTTTTGTCTAAAATTCAATAAAATATTATCATGTGACATTTTGTAAACATATCTATTCATTATTTCCGTACACGTTGCATTGCTCAAAGTCTATGTAATAGGACAAAATACAAGTAGGGCAAGTCAGAAGATTAGAGAATTGATTGATACATCTCTTGGAAGCTTCTTGTTGAAGGCTTAGAATCAACACTTTGTTGGGCTACTTTCTTGGATTCTCGATCGATCAGCTTCCTTTAATTGTTGCCTGATTTGATTTTCTTGCATCAAGTGGATTTTTAGTGATTCACCTTATTACCCTTTTCTTATCTTAATTATTCCGATCTTGGAACAATTATTGAATCATTCTCCTCCATTGTACTTATTTTGAGGTTTATTTCCCGTTGAAGGAACTTGGTCTAATATTGTATAGCAAATATGCTCCGCATGTATAAAATTCAAGAAATTTTAATATGTGAAATCGAAAGAAGAGATTACTTTCCCGTACTAAGCTCCATATTTGAAGAAAGGCCAAGCAATGAGGGTTTCTCATACGTCTCTATTTCCATATAAAGGAAAATTTTACTTTTTGACAACTTATTTCTCTCTACTTTTGCTGTTATTACTTTGAAGATGGCGAATCTATGTGCATGTATAGCATCACTTTCTATAGTGCAAATAATCTTTTCGGGCAAGACCTAAATTTGACCTTTTATTTCTTTTTACATGAATTCCTTTTTCTTCCTTTTTTTTTTTTTTTTTTGGTTGGGGGGGGG
>CAIGRF010400175.1:29071-39735 GCA_903798235.1 Fraxinus ornus
AATTGAAGAGCTCAACCGACGATTGCTCCGACCAATCTCACCAGATGCGGCGACCTGACCAATTCAGACTGCAATTGCTTAAAATCCGACACCGGAGTCGATCTCACCCACCAGAATCGAGCTCACCCAGACGAGGCGACCTCTTCGGACCAAACGGCGACACCAGAATCGATCTCACCCACCAGAGTCGAGCTCACCAGACGCGGTGACCTCTTCGAACCAAACGGCGACCTCGAGCTTCAGATGGAAACCCACGTGCCACTGCCCAAATTTCGAACGGCAACGGGAACCCTACGAATATGACCACAGGTTCGAAGGATAGAACCCTAACGCTCTGATACCATGTTAATTGGAAGAATTCTATTATAATATTAATTGGAGAATCGATACATATATATACAAAGATTATGAAACTATTTAAGGAAAACCTAGAAATCACGCTAATTATTACACTAATACAACCTTTAACAGTAATTATTTCCAAGAACTGGTCGTACCGCACCAGATTATAGAGTGAACTTTTCAGTCATGATTGCCAATGGGGATGAAGGCTAGAGCAAATTGAAGTTCAGGAAACCAAATGTAAGGCCTAGTTTGCAGTCCTTTAGGACTTAAATAACATCCTCAGCAAAGAGAGGCAGGGAAAGATGATACATTTAACAGAACAGGTATCACAAATATGCTAAGAGAGATGAGAATCCCCATGCCTCACAATTTCTCATTTTTCTATATATAGATGTTCAAAAAATAAGATTTGGCCTGAGTAAATTAACGAAGTTGGGTAGGCCAAAGGATTTGGCCAAAAGGATGAGGAGAGCAGTTAGATTGTTTGAATAAAATTCTTCAGATTGGGATGCAAAACTTATAGTCATCTATAAATCTCACCCTCTCTATGTTACTACATTCTTCCATTTAAATATTTTTCTGGAAAACATTGAAGTTGCATTCTCTGTTCCAATATGGTACATGATGCTGATATTTCAGTTCTACAAAGTCCATTATTTTACCTGAGATACAAAATTTTTTCTTCAAGATGAAACTTAGAACTAAGCAAAAAGGGGAAATAACATAGTCTCCACCAAATGATGGCAATGCTACATAAAGATCATAGCAGTGAATTAGCAATGCTTTTGCATGAAGCAAATGTTAAAAATTTAGATCTCTCCCTCTCTGGCCCACTGTATGTGTGATATAGACACATGAAAAAAATTTGGATCTTGGTTATATTTATTTAATATGATCTATTCATTTTTCTCACTTGGTTTTCCACCATTCACCATCACCTTGTAGTCTGTATTCTAGTTGCACTCCTATTTGTGGTACTTGACAGGAGCAAAGTATTGAAACTGCTCACTCCTCCAATCTTAGCTGCCATTTTGCAAGTACATATAGTATCTCTACTCAAATACACAGTCTGAGTTCCTCTAACGAGAGAATCTCTTTTTCATATCCAAGTGGAGTATCCATGTACAGTTTTTCCTCTCTAAGTTCCCATGGAGGTATTCATTTTTTTCGTCAAACAGTAATAGTGGTCAGTCCAAGTATGTTGCCATTGAAGGATTAAAATATTGTTCATTTGGCAACTAGATTAAAGTTTGTACTTGATGGTGAAAATCCATAACCCACAGATTTCTTCCCAATCGGCAATTCCACTATTTCCAAGGTTTTTTTTTTTTTTTTTTATTTTCCATGCCTTTCAGTCAAAAGCCTCTTTGACAATTTAGGAACTCGATGGGTAAGTGACAAAGGTCTCCAACTGACGTGAGAGATGCCTAAAGGAAACAAACTGAGATATAGGATGATGAGTACAAGTACTACAGCTTTTTTACAACAATAGGTAATTTTAAGTCATCACGGTAATCAAATTTCAGTGTGTTAATTGAATTACCTGTTTCAAAGTCAATTCTTGGATCATGTGAGTTGATTTTGGGTTTTCTCCTTCTCGAATAAACCTTGGTGATAGGTTCCTCGAGCCAATTGTCCTTGATCTCTAAGGACTCTGTAGAGTTCAAAGAGTAGAGATTGAGAAGTATTGTTTTGCAATTGATAAATTAACTACTTCCATATCAAACATAGAACTGTAATGCCAACTTTTACTCTTCAATCAAAGATATAACAGAATCACACCTATCGATCTTCTGATTGCTATTCTAAAGTCTATGTTCATTATCCACCAGCCCTCTATTCAGAAATGTTAATTATAGACTAAAGTAATTCAGACAGAAGTGCTTAAGAGAATAGAAATTTGGTAGATCTCTTTTTGTCTTTTTAATGGTTACAATTCCCACAATCTTCCTCATGATACCTACCAGATTCAGACTTGTTCATTTCCTTCTCTATCTGATCTTGTGATGAATGAAGATTCTCTGTCGTTAAACCTTCGTCTCTTGAATGATCTCGTAGTATTCCGCGTATGAACCCTCTAAATTTTTTTGATCTTTACAATCCACCTTGTCATGGAAAACAACAATCATTCAGAAAAGATAACTTAACTCCAGATTGGAACATGGACAAATATTGAAGAAAGAACAGAATAGGACCGAGGAAGAAAAAAAACATGCATCTAGGCACCCAAAAAAAAAAATTTCAATATCATTCAGCTAATTTGGAAAAACATCTAGAAGAAGAAAAGAGCAGAGATTTTAAGAATTTTCTTCTGAAGTTATCAAAATCCTTTAACATCTCAATAGCACCACCAATTCTCAAGCCATTAAATCAATTTCTGGAACAAAAGAAAATCTAAAACTCAATCCAAAAACCAAAAATTCAATATTATTAATCCGTCTTTTAGAAAGGGAAGAATATAAAATCCACATACGAATAGAAAATTTCATATCCTCCGAAAATTAAGATAATATGGAATATTTATTAATTAGGCAATGTTAAACAAATATGGAATAAAACTTTCTTTAGTTGAGATTTTCCAATAAATTTTTCTAGTCTTCCACATGGTCTATCACCTATGTTAAATGGACTCGTCATCAGAGTCAGCGTGTTAAAGTCCAACACATATTGAACACCGAAATGCACCAACACTCGTCGGAATGCAATTAAAGCTGGATAAAAAACGACGAAGCCATTGGAGAAGAGAAGAAAATAAATAGGCTGCTTGATGATAAAGCAATTGGGAAAAAAATAAGAGAAATCAACTAACCTTGAGAGATTCTTAGGTTGAAGACATCAGGAAGAGAATGTGAAGTACGAAGACGCTGAGAAATGGCTGATGATCTCTCAAAACTAAGTTAAACACAAAAGTGAAGTCTGTTGATGGGAGAATAAGCTGTAACCTATTAAAATAAATCCGAAAGACCAAACTGCCCATATTTAAGAGCATTCATTAAAAAAACAGATGTTGAAGCTTAATAGGTCATTTTCCAACTATTTTCCACTAAAAATATATTTTAAATGACATGTCCTAACATGCCGTGTCCTACTCTTTCGAAATATCACGTGTTTATGTATTCGTATCGTATCGTGTCTGAGTGTTAAGGACCACAACTTAGCACGACACTAATGTTTTTGAAGACCACTGGGACAAGGAGAGAGCTTGGCTTAACGCGAGTTATAGCTGACCATAATAGTAGAGCAGAGGTCCTTAGAAATTGAGTTTTAGGAAGCGTTGTTATGAAGAGCTTGCCAAAGGAGTTAGTAAGCTTTCCCACCAAGTCAAATGAGAATTTGAATCCGTTTGGTTAGGAAATATAGGAGTCGAAGGCTACAATAACAGGCAGTGGCATTTTCGTAATTTCAAAATACTGCGAGGGAAATATATTATGAACGTGTATACGTTGGGGCTAAAACTTTCTGGACTTAGCTTCGTTAAAGATCAAACAGACATCATTTGGATATCGGGAACATCAGTTATGAAAATCATGATTCTTCGGTCAAAAGATATCTATTGACGTCAATTGAATTTTTCTTTTTAAGTCTATTATAAGGGAAAGGGAGGCATGCTTGGTAAGCAATCAGCCAGCCTCCCCGATGCTTCCAACCCATAGAAGGGCAGCCTGAAGACTATCCTTTGCACTAAATGTGCAATTCTTAAGGACAACAAGGGCAACTAAGTGCCTACTTTAGACCCCTCTAGGGAGGGCTAAAGCACTCGTTACGCGTCAGGTGATGTTAGGCCTTTGTGGCCTTCAATGAGCACTTGAAGGGGCCTGAAGTTACCAATAAAACATTTCTATTCTCCATGGGTTACGTTAAGGATACAATTGACACCTTAAGGCCGAATGAGCTGTCAATACACACACTTTAAAGACCTCGTATGCTACGGGTCCATTTGCTAGAATGCGATCGTGACGTGACGTTACATATTTGGACGAATATGGAAACATGTCAATATTATCGAAACGAGTATTCTATGAAGATACTTCTAACTAGCCATGGATGAACAAATGGCCCTATTCGTGTGATCACTCTTCCGCATATTCCCACCATTACTTTAATCTATCAACATCAATTTGATGGGGAATGTCAACGAAAGTAATTAAGGAAATGTTTCCATAATTAGTGTCTAATTGTAATTACATATGGTGAAAATGTACTTACCATAGTTACACTCAACCTGTAAACGTGATTGCTAGAATCAAGTAGTAATTTGTATCCTATTATCTATTTAATGAAATGGATCCTCACGGGGAAGGAATTCAGCTAAAAATATTGCCAATTGATACAAAGAAGCATTGTTTGGCTTTTCGATATTTTCATGCACCAGCCTTTGTTTTAGTATAAGTATTGCGAATTGAGAACCTTTCTTAGTTGATTGGGTCTTGGAAAACCAACATTGCTAATGAATTTTTTTATTCAAGGCAGAAGTCAATCCAAAATTTGTCCTCCTTTAACGGCCTTATTCTATCTATTCCTAAAAATCTTCATTTCAACGTATGATTGTCTCCATACCCATATATCTATGCAACATGGAAGGGAAAAGTGGGAATGACCTAATCCTCGTAAAGCATATCATCATGTACTAAGGACCGAAAACTCTTGATGGCAAAATGATTAGCACGTATAGGGGATTATACCCTAATCCCAACACACAAAGCACACATGGACTTATAGAAATTCGCCCTCCATGTAAAAATTACATCCACTTGCTACTACAACTTTTTCACTGTAACAGAGAAATTGTGGCAAGGGTCTCATGCCTCTACCATCATAAAAATAGCCTCCCCATAAAATCCATTTTGTATACTAGATGACTTATATTGCATGTATTTCAATCCATGGTTGATGGCACAAATGATCAATATGATTAGGCTAATAGACTAGTACAACAAATATGTATGGATCAACATCAAATCCTTAAAACGAGTATTAGTTAGAAAGTGCCATTGCTAGAGTCGATCTTAACACAAGATGTAGGATAGAACACATAATGCTAGGTGGAGAAAGTACAGCACAAATTTAACATCAAATCCACAAATTCAAACTCAACATATTGATGCAAGAAGTCTGAACACGCGAGCATGTATATATGGGTGGTGCAAATTATACATAAAGCATTGAAAGATGTGACATTTTGCCTGGCCAATTTTATATCATCTTTTTCTACAAAGCAAATATGGTTAGCAGAAAACTTACCGCAGATCTGTTGTCAAATTTGTGGCGTACTGAAATTATCTAAAATTCACAGCAGGAATTCTTGTTCAGATCAACGGTGGCAGTTAGCAAGAACAAGTAAACTGGAACTAGAGACACACCAATGTTTCTGAATCTGACAAGTTCTTTGATCACGGAAATTGATCCGATGATTCATTAGTCAACTACATACGTCAAAGGAACAATATGAGAACTCAAAAGCCATATCAATGATCGAGGAGGAACAGAAGGGTACAAGGAAAGAGCCTATGATAAGATGATTTCAGTGGAAGATGAAAACTAGTTTGTTACGCCTATATCTAATTAGTGAAAACCAAGCAAAACATATGGCACATCTCGTAGTACTTATTGCCTGATTAAAAAATCCTATAGATATTGAAAAGCTTGAAATCCATAGACATCTTCTTATGCTGCAGAAGGATCTCTTCCTAAAAGGGTAGAGGCTTTATACAAGAAAAACATTACAAGTTGGCTATTTTACTGAATCAATCAGTGCTTGACTATCCATTCTTCCCTATTGAACACGTGTTCTCAAGTAAACTCCTTGTAGTTCATAGGTCCCAGTTATTAGGGACCGGGACCGCCAAATCGATGCATCATTTACAGGCCTTGTGTCCATCTGAAAGTTCATCATTGTAGGAAGACCAAGATACGGTTGCCCTCTGATAAAAATGATATTAATATTATGCTATATATTCGAAGAAGAAGCTCTGACAAAAAAGAATTAAATTCTAGTTGCAGACTTGCCACAGTAACCAAGATGCATATAAAGGCCCATTTGTGGATTAAGTCTTTCTGTAGAGTTATGTTATTAGTTTCCTGGAAGGGGAAAACACTCAACAAAGATATAGGATACAGAGAGTTGAAAAACTTTATCAAAACATGACATACAAGGGAAAGAAGACCTCTACCAATATAACTGCTGTTATATCATTAATGTAATGGGTTAAATACACTGGTAGTCAATTGAACTTTCAGCTAAGTTTCATGTTGGTCACTAAACTTCATTTATTTCAAGTTTGTCATTAAAATTAGACTGTCAGATTTTGGCCTCTCCATCTATTTTCGCTTGTTTTGAATATGTGATGTGAGAATCTGCTTATATAAAAACTAAATTACTAACTAGATCGTCAAGCCAGCTTTTCTGTTAGCCAAACTATGGATATGCACAAATCGCTTTTGATCAAACAATTCTATGTGCAGATTTTATGTAACCCCAATATATGCATTTTATTGATGTTGGAACATTGGAGAAAAGTCCAAATTTGTGGATTATTTGATGCAAGAACAGATTCTTGAATCAGAATTTATAGAAAAGAAACCCATGTAATTCGAAACAATTTAAAGGAAGACTCAATTTGGCAAATAGGGAAATATTAGCAAAATACTGCCGTAAAGGTCAGAATATTTGCAGCATTCCAAATTTCTTTTGCAGAAAAGGAATATTCCTCCAACATCATTCTTCATTGAATTCATCAGCCACGACATCACCATATTATTTTCTGCATCCAACTTTTGAACTTCGAATAGTTGGTTGCTGGAGATACGGCACTACTAGTAAGGTATTCATCCTTTCCCTTTTCACAAATAAACATCATAATAGATGGGGACCACAGAAAATAATTTTTCCAATTTAGTTTGTGACTTGTAATAGAAAGATGAGAGTTGTCCATGTTTCCGTAGCTCTTCGAAGCCATGATTTTTTCGATAGCCATCCGAAGGTTGGGCCACATTTTGGCATAAAGAAGGAGATAGCTTCAAAAAAGTTAAACCCAAGTGAAGAGTCACGAATAATCCTGCTCTGATACCTTGAAATTTTTCGAGAGATTTTCTTATTTTCTCTTATTTTTCTGATGAAAAAATACACATCTATAGAATCACTAAAAATAAGGAAATTAATTATACTATCCTATAATCAATACATATTCGTTACAACAATTATTAAAATAAAAAATACTTCCACTAACTGACTTATCTAGTTACTTCGTTAATCTTGGATATCCCCATTAAATCAGTATTCAAAGGTTGAAAAAAAAAAACTAAAGAAAAATGTCTAGGTCCTATTACGTAATCTGTAGTATCAGAAAGTGCTACATGCTATCAAAATTCATGCCTCAACCTTTTGATAGAAATACGAGCACATATTTTCAAGAAACCCTTGGGAGGAAAAGGAATTCTCTGTCGTTACATATGTCAGACAAAATTGTTCCTCGGATTGGAATCAAGTCATGCCTTTCATTGTGCGAGTGTGTCATTTGTCACTTCATGTCTTAAGATTCTTTCATTTAACATGTTCTTGCTAACTTCCTCTTCCACAAGTTGAATCACTGTTTTAAAAGTAAATTTCTGAGAGTTGAAGTAACTTAGATCTGTGTAACTGATCCTAATAATAACTAGAATTTAGACACTTGCGAGAATATGCTTATTGCAGAACAATAGCACCTACTTAAATTAGTTGTATGTACATATAAATCGAATGCAAAGAAAATTACCTTCTGGGATGAAAATTTTCAAAGTCAAGGTCCTCATCCCCAAGAAAAATATACTCACATTCAGCAACAATATCCGGATGAAGAAATGTTTGGCAAACCACCTATGGCACAAAATAAGGTCTTATACACATCAAGAAATTTTATGCATTCATGGCTCATTATGTAAAGTGGATTGTACACTACATGACAGTATTAGAAAAGATCCAATAATATCTAGAATTATTCACTACTAAGTACCGAATAGTGGTTGTAATCATATATTCTGGAGGAGTGGGAGATGCATGGTTTAACTCCTAAACACCAATCTCATATGCCTATATCTATGCATAAAGATGTAGGCCGCTGGACGCCACTAAAACAATGTAAATTTTTACAAATGTACCTTGCAATTATAATATTCTGTATTTCTTTGTGTTCCATTCACTCCAAATCCAGGTAATATCTGCGTCAAATAATTCTTGATGTTTATTTTTGATATTGTGGGTAAAAGCTTGAGGTAAACCCACATCATGCTGTACATTCAGCAGTTTTTCTAGTGTTTACAACTGGAAACAAAAATGAAAAGCAAATCAATGAATTCGTTGGCATGAATGGTTACCCTGAATGAATCTTTTCTCAACCATGCACTCCCAATAAAATAACACCACAAATAAAAAAATCTGTTAGAAAGAGTACACGTACAACGTACTTTTCAGATCCGATACAATATGAATGGGAATATAATTCCAAAATAACAGGTAATACCAGGGCAGGGAAAAAGAAACGTTCTTATATTTCCAATTAATAGATGAAAACACGGCAAAATAATGGATTTTCCCTCAGTCGAAATCGAAGTCGTATGAGAAGATAAAATGCACCCGATTATTACACCCCTCAAATTATAAATGCATAGTGCAGAAATGATCGACATCGAATAAAATTTTGTAAAGCTCATAAGGAACACGTAGTCAAGTTGATGAATATAGAGATGAAAAATCATAAGTGACGCATTTGTATAAATATAATTGGCCGATCGGAATGAGTCATCATGCCTAAAGAACCATGTGGCAGAAGTTCTACCAACAACATTAATACTACTTAGGTCACTCACCAAAATTGATAATGACACGCGATTGATTACTTCTGGGAACACAGTATTTGAGCCATTTTCATTTGATTTTATGGTATTGATGAAACAAAAAGAAATAAACAAGAAGATTTGGCCCCTCTAGTGCAGAGTGAGGCTGGGATCATTCAATTCTGCAGAACCGTAGATGACAATTATAGATAGACAGCAGCAAACTTCAATTTATTCATCAAATAAACATGATCAGATGTCACCCCAAAATCAGGGAAATTACTAAGTTGGTGTTAATTACGACAGAACCAAGTACAAACTTAGAGCAAAAATAAATTTCTTTATGATAATGATGCAGCGGTAAATTCCAAGAAAAATTTCGTTTGACTGTCAATTCACAGATCAAAGCAAACATATACGATCAGCATAAATTGAACTCAAAGTTTTGCACACAATCTAGCCTCTAATTTTTATTTCCTCAAGCAATCAAACAACCTGATTTCAGAAATAGCTTTTTGGGTCAACACTAGTACATATTTTTAGCATTAAAATTTGCAAGAAACAACACAAATTACCACTCAAAAAGAAAGCCATAATTCCAATATATAAAATTTGCAGAAGACGAAGATGATAGTTCAACTCAAATAGCTAAAATTCTAAAAAACCCATAATGACGTGCATATATACAAACATTTAAGAGAAAGGAAGAGATACATACAGAATTTAATAACAACCGAAAACTTGCTTTTCTTTTTGTAGACTTTAAGAATTAAATCAGGAGTAAGTCGAACCACCCACGTGAAAAGGCCAAGACTTAGGGCATGCTTGGGAGTTCCTTTTCTAATTTTAATAGTGCAATTCATAGTTGAATGTTTATTATTCACAGATTTTGAAAGTTTTTTGAGAAAGTGAAGTTATATACATGAAATTTTGAGTTTATGGTATTTTGTATGAGATTTTATACATATTTTACTTATATAAATTTCTTTACATATAAGTTAATATTTAACTTAAAAATTTAAATATTTATTTAAAATTTTATATTATTATTTCTTAATTATATATAAACTTTATAATTATAAGTTAATTTTGTACTTTTAAATAATGTTACACATAAGCGACAATTATAAGTTAATTTTGTACATTAAAATAATTTTTACACATAAGCGAATTTTTTACGTAAATTTTTTTGTCTTATTAGTAAGATTTTTACACAAAAAATAATTTTTTATCTTGTAAATAATATTTAACTTATAAGTAGATTTTTAATTATAATATAATTGTTTTGCTTATAAATAATTTTTCTAGCCCGTATATATATTTTTTAAGTTAATATTAAACAAAATATGTTTATTGAAAATAATTATTTTATAAAGGGTAAAAGAAAAATTGAATTTGAGAAATGGTAAAAAACCTCTAATTTGGTAGGTTGAGAAAATCAATCAAAATTATAATATGCCATTTTGGAGTGATTTTTTAATCCAAAATCAGTGTTCTAGGCGCGCCTTGGC
>CAIGRF010400203.1:0-11964 GCA_903798235.1 Fraxinus ornus
TGTAGATTGTTAGTTTATTTACCGTTTTTTTTTAAATCTAAATGTTTAATTGTTTGTGTTTCTTTTGATTGTTAGAATTAAATTGATTAAAGTCGTGTAATCTAAAGTATACAATCCTCGTGGGATCGACAATCCGGACTCTAAAGGTCCACTTTACTACTTGTACGCTACCCATGCGCTTGCGGCATATTTTCAGCGAACATCTACTGCTGGCCACGAGTCCTTAAGCTTCATGGATGCTTACTACGGCTACAATAAAATCCCCATGTATCCAGGTGATGAGGAACACACCTCCTTCATCACGGATCGAGGGCTCTATTATTATAAAATGATGTCCTTCGGTTTGAAGAATGTCAGAGCCACTTACCAGAGGCTCGTGAACAAAATGTTTGCTAACCTACACGGCAACATGATGGAGGTCTATGTGGACGACATGCTCGTCAAAAGCCTGAAGGTTAGTGATCACGTATCCCATCTCGATGACGGCTTTTGGGTTTTACGGAAGTACCGCATGAGGCTGAATCCCCTCAAATGTGCATTTGGAGTTGCGTCAGGCAAATTCCTAGGGTACATGTTCAACCAACGAAGCATAGAGGCTAACCCTGAGAAAATTCAGGCATTGATTAAAATGAGGTCCCCTCAGAAACTTAAAGAAGTGTAAAGTCTAACCGGCCGATTGGCTGCCTTGAGCCACTTTATATCGAAGGCTACAGACAAGTGCTTCCCATTCTTCAAGATATTAAAAGGAGGCAGGAAGTTCCAATGGACCGAGGAGTGTGAAGAGGCCTTCCAGGGGCTAAAGAAGCACCTGGGATAGGCCTCTCTCCTCTCGAAACCCAGGCTTGGAGAAGCTCTACAATTATATTTGGCTATTTTCAATGAGGCCATAAGTACTATCCTCTTTAGGGAAGAAGGGTCAACCCAATTGTCGGTCTACTACATTAGCAAAGCCTTGTTACCTCTCGAAACACGTTACCTCGATATGGAGAAGCTGACTTTGGCATTGATAACTGCATCCCGTAAGTTGAGGCCCTACTTCCAAGCTCACACCATCCACGTGTTGACCAACTTTCCTCTCAGGCAAGTACTGCAAAAGCTTGATGCCTCTGGAAGATTGTTAAAGTGGATAGTAGAACTAAGTGAATTTGAGATCCTTTTTAAAGCATGAACTACTATCAAGGGCTAGGCCTTAGCAGACTTTGTGGCTGAATTTGCCAATGTCCCTGAAGTGGACGAGGTGATAGAGTCCCTAAGCCTCCTACTTGGAAATTATTTATGGATGGCTCGTCCAGTAAAACAGGCTCAGGTACAGGTGTAGTGCTGGTAAGCCCTGAAGGGCATAAGTTGAACAGTGCTGTACGATTTATCTTTAAGGCCACCAATAATGCAGTTGAGTATGAAGCCTTCCTTGGCAGCCTGAGGCTGGCTTCAAGCCGACAAGGACGTGCAAGTAAGAAGCTGCTCATCAATAGTGATTCCTAACTTATTGTAGGCCAAGTAAACGGCAACTTCGTGGCCAAGGATAAAGCCATGGCTGCATACCACAAACTGGTAATGAACACACTCCCCTCTTTTGTGAAGTTTGAGTTGAATCAAATCCCTCACATGGAGAATGCCCATGCTGATGCCTTTTCCAAGCTGGAAAGTAGCAAGGATTTGGAGTTATTGACAGTAGTGCCAATAGAGCACCTCTTGAGGCCATCCACCTCGACGAAGAGGTGATGTGGGTCGAAGGGACCCCAACTTGGATGCGGCCTCTCATATCCTATCTTAAGGATTAGATTTTACTAGACAATAAAGAAGAGGCCTACAAGCTAAGGAAGAGGTCTGCCCATTTTGTGTTGGTGGACGATGTTCTTTACAAGAGTGGATTCTCTTCGCCTCTTCTTCGATACGTGGGAGGAGAAGAAGCTGACTATGTGCTTCGGGAGATCCACGAAGGTGTTAGTGGCAACCACTCTAGAGGGCTCGCCTAGGCGAGAAAGGCGCTTAGGTAAGGATACTATTGGTCCACTTTGAAAAAAGGTGTCCTTCAATTTGTTCGCAAATGTAACAAGTGCCAACGTTTCTCCCATGTCCAAAGACAACCTTCCCAGGAGCTACTGTAGTATCTAGTCCCTGGCCCTTTAGCAAATGGGGCGTGGACCTCATTGGCCCTTTACCAAGGAGCAGAGGAAGCACCAGCTTCGCCATTGTTGCAATTGATTATTTCACTAAGTGGGTAGAGGCTGAGCCCCTGGCAACAATCACCGAGGCCAATATCTCCAAATTCTTATGAAAAAATATAATATGTTGGTTCGGCATTTCCCACTCAATTGTTTCAAATAATGGAAAACAGTTTGATAATAAGAAGGTGATGGATCTTTATGAAGAGCTAGGGATTAAGAAGCACTTCTTTACCCCCCCCATCATCCCCAAGCCAATGGCCAAGTCGAGGCTGTAAACAAAATGATAAAGCACACTTTGAAGAAAAAACTCGACACAGCCAAGGGAGCTTGGGTGGATGAACTACCTCAAGTATTATAGGCAATCCGAACTACAAGCAAGACGCCAACTGGTGAGACTCCTTTCTCCATGACTTATGGTGTTGAGGCTATGAGCCCGGTGGAGGTAGGATTATCCTCTCCTCGAAGATTAACCTTCAATGAGATAACAAATGACGAGCTTAGAAGATGTGAGCTTGATTTTCTTGAAGAAAAGATAGATGACTCCCAGCAGAGGCTAGCTGCCTACCAAAGAAAGATGACCCGGTACTATAATGCTAAGATAAAAAAGAGGTCCTTTCGGATAAATGACCTGGTGCTTCGCAGGGTTTTTTTATCCTCAAAGGAACCAGGTGTGGGCACATAACTCCCTTTGACGAGGCTGAACGTAAAGAAAGAAGCCTTTGCCTGGATGAACCATCCTCCAAGTAAGGAGGCTGGACTCCTAAAAGAGACCACCTCGCTTGAACTTAGAGGCATATAACACATGACTCCATTTGACGAGGCTGAACGTCAAGGGAGAAACCTTTGCTTGGATGAACCATCCTCCAAGTAAAGAAGTGTGGGCACGTCGGAAGAGAGGCTAGATTTCCAAAAGGGACCACCTCGCTTGAACTCCAAGGCGTACAACACATACCTCCCATTGACGAGGCTGAACGTCAAGGGAGAAGTTGAATCTTGAAACGTGTTGATACACTTGGAGATTTAGGAGCATCTGATGAAGCTGGTTGACTAGTTATAGTTAAGTTAAAATGTCTAAAGTTATTCAAGTTAAAATCTTTCAAGTTCAAACGGTCCATTCAAAGTTCAAAACATTTCAACTAAAGGCTCATAATTGAAGCCCCATTTAATTATGAATGTTTATTCCAGTAGAAGCTCAGATAACATGTTTTATAATTTGTTACAACAATAACATTGCTGAAGACCAATTACTTGGAAGGAAAAACAGCAAAATATAAGCAATGTAAATTTCATTCATTAATTGAAGATGTAATTACATAAGGGTGCCTGAGGCAATGTAAAAGATTTACAACTAGTTGGAGCTAGGGGGTGGATGAACTTGAGCCTCATTGGCAAGGGCATCTGTTGGGGCTTGAGCTTCGTCGGTAGGAGCATCAGCTAATGGAGGTTGGAGTACATCTTCAAGGGCCTCATCATCATCATCATCCAATTCAATGACCTCGCCCTCCTCGACTAGGGTTTGAGGAACCTCCTCTTCAAGGAATTCTACTTTAAGTTCAGAGGCATCCAGTTCTGGATAAGGCTCCTCAACCCTCTCAATAATCTCATTGTAGGTGACCCTCCTCCAATAAAGGGCAAAACGACGATACTCTTCGGCAAGATGAAAGTTAGCAATATAATTTTCACCACGATCTCACCCGCTTCAAGAACATAAGCCTCGTACTTCTTCACCTCCGAAGCATACCACCTTATTTGCTCCTCCACGAAGTTGCTAGAATCCCTGCACCCAATGAGCTTTAGGTTCACCTTCTCCAGTACCTTTTGGTGGTTGTCAAAGGTTTCAGCCTTCTTTGTAAGAGCAGCCACTTCACACTGAGACTCATATACCTCCTTTTTAAGAGCCTTAAGTTCAGCTAAGGCAGAAGTTAGCTTGGCCTCGTCTTCAAACTTTTAGGCCCTTAGCTCAGTAGCCATTGCCTTCTCATTTTTCAGCTCCGCCTCAGTAGCATTCAACTTTTCGTACGAGGTCCCAAAACTTACAGAAGATCCCAAAAGGGAGATTGAGGTCCCAAAACTTACAGAAGATCGTACGAGGCCCCTAAGGATGGGACATTGAGGTCCCAAAATTACAGAAGATCCACTCAAGTGGACTAACTTCCTCTTCTTATAAGGCTCCTCTACCATCCATTTGCCCTTGTCAGCAGTAGGCTTAGGGGCCTCCTCTCCAGCTCCCTTCCCAAATTTATCCTTGCTGAAGCATTCGAGCCTCGCCTTCACTTGCTTCGTCCCAGAGGAGGAAGGCTTCATAGCCTTGGCGCCACAGTGGCATTGGCTTTTATAATGCTGGCCATGTCTGGTAGTGGGTATTTTTTCTTGGCATATTTATCTGCAAACATCGAGGTAAAAGTTAGAAACAACAGAAGCAATATGAAAATAAAAAAATAGTACTACAGCCTCTTACCCTTGGGGGCCATTAGTCCAAATTCAAAGAAATACTGGCTTCTCTCCAGAAGATGGGCAAAGCTTTGGAGCCTCAGAGAATGCTTGTAAATATCTTCAATGACACCTCACTCAGCCTCGGTCAGCTCGTACCTAGTACTGGAGTCTGCGAATAAGCAAACAAAAAGGTTAGCACCAAGGAGCTTAACATGAATATCAAAACTTTAAGGCAAGACACTCACAGTACAGGCTGGGACATCATCTCTCTCAACCATCTGCCACCTGCCACTAACCCAGATTCAGGACTCCTTCCATGCCTTTATAGAGGTGAAAAGCCCAACTATGAAGGATGAGTAAGATCCCCAAGGGATGATGTAATACCACCCCTTCGAATCGTCCTTCCCCATAACTCTAGCGTGGAACATGGTTTCAAAAACATGCAGAGGCATGTCCTCGCCTAAGGAAACCTCCTTCCAAAGGAAGTATGTCCCAACCACCTGGCTCCACCCGTTTGGCAAAATTCGGGTGGGGGACAACATGAAGGTCCTCAGCATTGCCCTAAAGAAGGGGTGCAGAGGCATACGCACACCCTCTTTAAGCAGGTATTCACTGAAAGCTACACATCATGGCCTCGAAAAATAGGCTCGTTGACGAGGCTCGGGGACTATAAGCTCTACATAATGGGGTATGCAGTAAGTCTCCCTAAACTCAGCTAATTTGGAAGAGGTTATGGAAGATGGAATTTTTGCTCCTCCTCAATCCGCCTCATAATCTATAGGCTCCTCAATCATACTGTACCACTCACCCGAGGCTCCCGACACGGACTCCTCCCCATACCTGGCTACTGTGATAGCCATTGACGTCTTGGCACACATGATAAATGAAGAGGAAAGTGAAAAATTACATAAAAGTTATTGAAATTTGAGAGGTCCTTTCTTACTGGGAAATACCTAAGATGACAAAGATTTGGATGACTCATCGAAAAACGGTGGCCGAGAAATTCTTCGGTAGCAAGAAAACTTGGAAGGATTTGATGAATATTTGTAAAAGTAGAGTATTGAAATGGCATGATTTTGGCTTTTATACAAAGTGAAGATTCAATCCTGGCCATTGGATCAAGGCCAAGTTGATCTGAGTCATCTAGACTTCAATCGATCTAAGCCGTAGAATTCAAACGGTTTGCATTTTCAACACCTCAGATCTATGGGTGTTTTCCAAAAATGGGGCTCGGCGCGTGAATGTCTCCCCTAAATCACGGATGCTAATAATTAGCCATCATTGTGCATTAAATGCAAATGGACTTACGTGTATTGGGAATAGTTTCGATGCAACCAGCCCACCTTGGAAACGCACGAAATCGGCAAATCATATACACTGATATCCATGATAATTAACTTACAAATCAGCTTCGTCATTGAACCCCATCGCTTCAGTATTCGAATTTCCTCTTCGAAAGGCTCTGTTCCATACGAACTCACCTCTGCTTGAAAAGAAATTCAGCATTGGCCAGTTCAATTACAAACTCGCCTCTGCTTCAAAGGATGTTTCTGTTGCAAAGTAAGCAAAGCTCCAATAACTTATAAAATTCTACACATAGTATGAATATCTATGCCTGGACTTAGGGGACTAATGTTTCACCACAAATTTCAAAAATTTTCTAAAAAGTACACACATGACATAAATAATCACACATGGATTTGGGAGACTATTGTTACGACTCATAAATAGGAGCGCCACGTGGCACCATATCTGGGCAGTGGGACCAGCCCATTTGAACTAGGACATATTTTTCTTCCCTTTGACGTGTCAACCGAGGCATAGTGTTGTACCGATGCCCATTATTCGAGGCCATCATTGTTAGCCGAAACCCATGTACATCTAAGGCCCTGATGTTATCTAAGGCCCAAGTAATTTCGAGGTTCCTCAGCCAGTGACGGTCCACGTGCAAAGATTGAACTCATGATGAAAATCTTATTCGAATGATTGATGTGACCTTTGAGAAAAGTATGTAAGAATCTTGTCTTGTCAAATGGAAGAGCATTTAATGCTTTGTAGGGTTAGAAAGGTAGTGTCTTATCTTGTCAAATGTAAGAGCATTTAATGCTTTGTAGAGTTAGGAATGTCAACTTGATGGCTAGGACTTGATGCTTCGCCCGAGGAGATGAGGACACGTGTAATTTGATCCAAAGGTCACCATTTAACTTGTGATACTATAAATACCCCCACCATGTAATATGTAAATGCTAATGAAACTCCAAATACTTGGAGCTATATTATTCTCTCATCTATTATCATATTCCAACTACGAATCTTGTTCTTTATCGATTGGTTTCTTATACAATCATGTTTTGTTTATCTCGTCGGAGTCCGAACGATGACATCTCGTGTCGTTGAGCCCCTCCCACATTCAATCTCTGGAGCTATCCTGACCGTCGATTGGCATTAACGTATTGAATTTGGCTTATGTATACACGAGTGGGCCCGACATGTGTTGGCAACTTTTTTTAGGGTCAACAGAATTCTAAAGTGGTCATTTGTATCTTGGATGACTTCATAATGGAAGTTCCTTCATGAGCAATTTGGAGTATGTCACAAGCCTCATTAGCAATCACGTATGTAAAGATCAAATGAAATTGGTAGAATCCACAAAGGAAAAGTATATCATTTAAAGCTTTAGAATTCCAACTAGCAAACCTGAAATCTATAGAGCCCACTCTTCTGTCTGTCTCTGTCTCGGTCTCTCTCTCTCATATTTTCGGCTACATTTGTTACTTTATATCCATAGACAATAGAGTGTCAAGCTTTTTCATCAAACGATGGGATATAAACCCGCATACAAAATTTTTCAATAGGAATAATTAGTCATATCTAGAACATGAGGTTTAAAGGGTTCTCCGTCTATATCTAAGTTCTTTCCGGATCACACTTTTTAAAGTAGACCCTCTCTGCTACTAAGTGAAAGTATAAAATCTAGATTAATAAAAAAAAAATTAATTTAATCAAACTCCTGAAATAATGCATTTTAAATAGTGATGTGATGTAAAATATGTGGTTAAAAAAGAAGAAGATTTTTTGGATTTGTGTGTAATATTAGTTTTTTGAAGAATGTGTGGTTAAAAATGAGTATTGAAATAATGAATTTTTTTTTTTTAGAATGTGGATCAAATAGAGGCTTAAACTTAAAAGTACAAATTAATGTGGTGCATGTGAAATTTGATTTATTGAAAAAATGTATAGTTAAAAATGAATTTGAAAAAATAATTTCAAAAGATTTATACCAAACATTAGCTTAGTCCATTGCACTCCTGCTCCGCAATATACTAAGATTGGACTTCTTTTATGTAAATGGAAAACAATTAAGATATTTCTATAGTATGGTTTTATTTACTTGCGTTGATAGAGTTACTAAAAGTTTGTATAATTTTTTGAAGCAGGCAAACAGTTGAAAATGACTGTGTTACACTAATTTTATTGTAAATCAACATCTTCGATTTACACGAATTAATATGTAGGCAGTCCTGATGGCTCGCGAGTTGAGCAATCACATAGGGCATCATCAGTGTAGGGACATCAATTTTTATTTTTATTTTTTTGTATATATATGTATAATTATATATTTAAAATATTTATTTATTATAAAATTTAAAATTCTAATTATTATGTTAAATTAAAGGGCACCATGTTTATGAAAAATGAGTTAAAAATAGATAAATGATGATTTTTATTTAATATTGTGGACTTCTTGTTCTTAATTACATATCATACAAAGATATTTTTATTAAAGTAAAGGACATTGATTCAAATGGTTTAGGCTCCTTCATAGCTAATTTCGGTATGTTGTACTTAACTATTTTTATTTTTGGATTATTTCTTTATTAATTGTATGAATTTAACTTGGTATGACATGCAATTGACTAAAAATAATTTAATTGACTAGTTATAATTTTTTTAAATAATATCTTGCTTTAAATAAAGTCAAGAAAAGGAAAAAGAAGAAAAAATATAATCCGTAGGAAGAAACATTTTGATGAAAATGTCACTTAGAGGACGCATAATCACTTGAAGATTCTTTCATAACCAATTATTTCCTTTATATAGTAGATCAAGCAATAGGATCACTTGAAAGAAGGTTCGATCAATTCAATTCATATGATTCACAAGTTAAAAGCATTGGATGATGTTGATTTGAAAGCATGTTGTGATTAGAGATACATATGGTAATAATTTCTAGAGCTGCAGGGTACAATTGTCATTCACCAATAACTTATCATTTACAACACTCCTCCTTGAATGACAAATTACAAAATATTTGACTCGTTAAAACCTTATTTGATAAAAGTTCTATGGAACCAAAAAAAAAAAAATCAAACCAAAGAAAAAGAATACGGTTATTTTGGAGTATTAAAGATAAATGTTGCCTCATTAAAATCTTGCTAGAAAAATCCAGTGGAATAAAATCTAAGTGAAGGAAAAAGAATACATCTATTCCCCCTGATGTTGATCACTGAAATGTTTTGAATCGACGCATTCCAATCTTGTGAACTAATTTCATGAATGTAGATGTTGGCAGTGTTTTTGTAAATAAATCAGCTACATTATCACTTGAACGAATTTGTTGAATATTGATGTCGCCATTTTTCTGAAACTCGTGTATATGAAATAATTTTGGAGAAATATGCTTCATCCTATCACCTTTGATATGACCTCTTTTGATTTGTGTAATACAAACAGCATTATCATAATTTATACTATCTTTTGTTATAATTAATTCGCATAATACTTGGATACGATGAGTCATGTTCCTCAACCATACACATTCTAGGCTTGCTTCATGGATTGAATAATTTCAAAATGATTTGAGGATGTTATTGTCAAGGATTGCTTCACAAATCTCCATTACATAGCTGTTCCTCCATGTGTAAATACGTATCCTATTTGTGATTTAGCTTTATTTGGGCCAGAGACATAACCTACATCTGCATATCCCACTAAAACAGATCCTAACTTTTGAGAATAAAACAATCTCTGTATATTCCAATGTCTTTGTGTTGATGTAGAGTTATATCTTATGAGGAGATTTACAGAAAAGGTATGTCGGGTCGAGTACAGTTTGTAAGATAAGTTAATGTTCCAATTACACTAAGAAATGGTACTTCAGGACCAATAATCTTTTCTCCATCTTCAAGTGAACAAAAATGAACATTTTTTCACATCAAGTGATCGAACAACCATATGTGATGCTAATGGATATGCATTGTCCATATAAAATCATTTTAAGACTTTTTTTGTATATGTAGATTGATGAACAAATAATCCTTCTAGGAAATATTTAATATACAACCCGAGACAAAATTTGATTTTTCCCAAATTTTTCATCTCAAATTCATTTTTTAAATAATCCGCAATTTTGTTGAGCTCTTAAGAAGTTCCAATTAAATTTAAGTCATCAACATAAACTGCCACAATTGCAAATTCAATATTTGTTTTGTTTATGAAAACATATAGGCAGACATTGCCATTTTATAGCCTTATTTCAACAAATATTCGTTAAGACGATTATACCACATGCATCCAGATTGTTTTAATCCAACGATCTTTGCAATTTAATTGAGAATATGGTTCTCGGACATATATCATTTGTTTCTCGCACTTTATGTCATTAATGGACTTTTATATATACTATCAAGTGAACCATATAAATAGGCAGTTACTACATCCAAAAGGCGCATATCGAGTATTCGTGACATAGTCAAATTAATTAAGAATATAAAAGTAATGGTATCCATTATAGGAGAATATGTTTTCTCATAATCANCATTTTTCTGAAACTCGTGTATATGAAATAATTTTGGAGAAATATGCTTCATCCTATCACCTTTGATATGACCTCTTTTGATTTGTGTAATACAAACAGCATTATCATAATTTATACTATCTTTTGTTATAATTAATTCGCATAATACTTGGATACGATGAGTCATGTTCCTCAACCATACACATTCTAGGCTTGCTTCATGGATTGAATAATTTCAAAATGATTTGAGGATGTTATTGTCAAGGATTGCTTCACAAATCTCCATTACATAGCTGTTCCTCCATGTGTAAATACGTATCCTATTTGTGATTTAGCTTTATTTGGGCCAGAGACATAACCTACATCTGCATATCCCACTAAAACAGATCCTAACTTTTGAGAATAAAACAATCTCTGTATATTCCAATGTCTTTGTGTTGATGTAGAGTTATATCTTATGAGGAGATTTACAGAAAAGGTATGTCGGGTCGAGTACAGTTTGTAAGATAAGTTAATGTTCCAATTACACTAAGAAATGGTACTTCAGGACCAATAATCTTTTCTCCATCTTCAAGTGAACAAAAATGAACATTTTTTCACATCAAGTGATCGAACAACCATATGTGATGCTAATGGATATGCATTGTCCATATAAAATCATTTTAAGACTTTTTTTGTATATGTAGATTGATGAACAAATAATCCTTCTAGGAAATATTTAATATACAACCCGAGACAAAATTTGATTTTTCCCAAATTTTTCATCTCAAATTCATTTTTTAAATAATCCGCAATTTTGTTGAGCTCTTAAGAAGTTCCAATTAAATTTAAGTCATCAACATAAACTGCCACAATTGCAAATTCAATATTTGTTTTGTTTATGAAAACATATAGGCAGACATTGCCATTTTATAGCCTTATTTCAACAAATATTCGTTAAGACGATTATACCACATGCATCCAGATTGTTTTAATCCAACGATCTTTGCAATTTAATTGAGAATATGGTTCTCGGACATATATCATTTGTTTCTCGCACTTTATGTCATTAATGGACTTTTATATATACTATCAAGTGAACCATATAAATAGGCAGTTACTACATCCAAAAGGCGCATATCGAGTATTCGTGACATAGTCAAATTAATTAAGAATATAAAAGTAATGGTATCCATTATAGGAGAATATGTTTTCTCATAATCAATTCCTGATCTTTCTGAGAAACCTTGAGCTATCATTATTTTCATTTCTCTTTCGTATAAAAACTCATTTGTATTTAATAGGGATTACATTTTCAAGTCTTCAAGCTACAAGTCCAAACACTTTCTGTTTCTCTTAGGAATTCAATTCCAATTGTACGACTTCTTTCCACTTTGGCCAACATTTCTATTTTGATAATCTTTAAAAGACTGTGGTTCAGGATCCTCATTTTTTGCACAATATCAAGGGTCATGTTAAAGACAAAAATATTGTCTATAACAATATTATTTCGTTCCCATAATTTATGAGATAACATATAATTTATTGAAATCTTATTATTTTCAAACACTTGTGATTCTTTAGAAA
>CAIGRF010400203.1:22505-39302 GCA_903798235.1 Fraxinus ornus
AGGTGTTGGAAGCTCTATCTAGAATGAGATACATTAGAGAGAGAGAGAGAGAGAGAGAGAGAGAACAAGTGTGAAGATTGTTCTTTAAATTTAAAATTGAACGATATTCTTGTACAAAATAATATTAATTGATCTTATTTTTTACTTTTTACCTAGAAAGGGAGATGATTTATTAAACGTCATTCCATATATATTAATGTGATATGGATTGGATGAAAAATATCTTGTCATGGGAGTAGTTTCTCATTATCATCTTTGTTTTTTTCAATGTTAATTTTCATATTTTGGGTACTACTAATTATTGATTTGTATGGAAATTCATTTTTAACCACACAATTAAAATAATATTATAAGAAAATAAAAGAAATTCTTAATTTTAACCACACATTCTCTAAAAAATCACTATTTCAAAATACATTTTTCCCCCAAAAACACATTAAAATGGAGCCCAAACATGGGTTGAATTCATTCACTTGTCAATGACGCACCCTTTATGTGTGCATACCTTTGAGGTTTCCTCCAGCGTCCTTGATTTTTTTGATACGTGGTTTTGCCTAACCTTTCAGTCAAAGAAGCGTTTGTATGGTATAGCAAGTTGTTTAGCTATTTGTATCGATTTGCAGTGAAAGGTAGATATTATAGTATAAAATATTGTAAAATAATTAATTTAAAAAGTCAAAAGATATAGTCCATATTTGGTGGGTATTAAAATTAATGTTTGATAGATTTTAATAAAAGTTGATGAAATATGTATTTAAAAGTTGTGGATCCATGTAATATGTGATTATAAATCATTTTTAATTTTGACTTAAATTAAAATCTTCTTCCAAATAGGGCATAATGAGTTATTTTGAAGGATAATTAATAGTGTCGTCTATGCTTTAATGGTAAATTGAAATGAAAAAAATCGATTTTTAAAATTTTATTTAATTAAATGTACTGAATAAGTTTTTATTTTGATAAAAAAAAAATAATGAGAAATATAATCATGATACTAATACTCTATTTGAGCTCATTTTTCATCATAATTATTTTGAACACAAATTTTTTTTCAATAAAATATTTTTATACGTAAATTCATAACTTTCTCCATTTTAATATGTTCTCTTAATTTTTATTTTTTTTAATACGTATATTCATAACTTTCTCCACAATGACCTTTTGAATGGTAAAAGACAAAGATATCTTTAAATAAACAATACAATTACAAAATATTGTTTTATCTAAAAGACAATACTCCCATAAAATTTGAAAATCAGCTAACTTTTCTTATTGTTTATTCCAACACAGATACAAAATCTCTCATTTTCATCTACTTTAACATCAAAATCTGAGAAATTGATCAAATGCTAAACAAGAATTGTTTTTACGTCTATCGCTTCAAATCGTTAAATATATTTATATATGTTTAATTTCAATTTTTTCTTTAAATTAGTATACTTTTTTAATTGATAAAAATCAGTTAACTTTTCTTATCTGTTTATTCCAACACAGATAAAGGATCTCTCATTTTCAACAGCTTCAACATCAAAATATGAGAAATTGATCAAATGCTAAACAAGAATTTTTTTTTTATGTCTATCACTTCAAATTGGTAAATATATTTATATATGTTTAATTTCATTTTTTTAAAAAAAATTAGTATACTTTTTTAATTGATAAATCTTATTTAGACATAAATTAATATGTAGATAATGTTTTTTAATAAATCTATACTTTTTAAGCATAAAAAAGAAAAAAAAAATCATCTGCATATATATCATGGTCGTAACAGCCAGCCATAACTGTCAGTTGTTGAGCTTTTTTTTTTTTTTTTTTAAATATCCTATAGTCTAGTGGTTGGGCCGATTTTATGAGTATTTTTTATAATTAAAAATTTTGTTTCGTCATGCATATATGGTTATAATTCCAATACAACATTGGTGGTTTCGAATTGGATGAAAAAGATCGATGAGTATAGAAATGAATAAGTGATATAAATGGTGGTATTCCAATCTCTAACACCGAGCACGTGATATGCATAAATGTACCGTGATTTATAAAACAAGTTGAAAGTCGATCTCTCTCCGTACGATATGGAACTGAAATTTCAATTCAACTAACATTCATCCATTCCAATTCCCCATATGAAGGTTGCTTTTGATGTTGAAGTGAATTATCTATTTGATTTGAACAAAATGCACACGACTCCTCTTTGTGTGACTTTAGTGAAGAATAATGTTGTCGAAGTTGAACACAAAGATTCGGATGGAAGGGATTACAATACTAATAATTTTTTAGACACAATGGAGATAGCTCGTAAGGATGATATGATTATTCCCGATGCAGTTGTTCATCATCGTGATCTCGTTGTTACACAAAAAATTCCGTCGGTAATTAACAACAACGAGAATGATTATGAATTTACATATGAAGATTCGATTGTTTTATCCCATTGAGACATGAGTTGGGCGGAAGTGCAAGGGCTGGATCGAGTGGACCCTCATCTAATTCTTCACATGTGGTTCCTGATGATGAGAATTTGTATGTCGAACAACTGTTTGAAATAAAGAAAGAATTGCAGGAAGCTGCGTACCGAATTACTATGAAATACAACTTTGAGTTCAAAGTGTATAAATCAAACAAGTCTTTGTGGACGATTGTCTGCCTCGACGACAGTTGTCGTTGGCATTTACAAGCGACAAAGATGGACACGAATGAGTTATTTGTAGTTCACAAGTATACATGAGAACATATTTGCGAAGTGGAAATTCGTCGAAATGATCATAGGCAAACTCGAGCATGGTTTATTAGTCGATAGATAATGCATAACTATCAGGACCCATGAATGATCTACAGACATTTGGACATCATTAACGAATTTTATCGAGATTACGGAGTGGTCATTAGTTACTAGAAGGCTTGGAAGGCCAAAGAATGCGTGTTGGAGGACTTAATGGGCTCGACCGATGCGAGCTATGTTAAATTGGCTAGGTATTACCATAACATGGGTACAACTAATCTTGACACTACATTTTTTATTGAGACGGAGTGTGATAATTGCTTTAAGTTTTTCTGCGTGGCTCTTGGACAATGCATTCGGAGATTTCGAAATGCGATGCGACCCCTAATTTTAGTCGATGATACAACTTTGAAAGCTAGATACTAAGGTAAGTTAATTATTGCTACATATCAAGATGTCACATCCAAATTTATCCTCTTGCATTAGACATAGTTGATAGCGAGAATGGTCTGTCGATACGTTAGTTCTTCACAAAGTTAAGGGAAGTATTGGGGAAGTTGAGGACCTTACCTTTGTAACTGATCGGGGACCATCTATAACAAATGGTATCGCAGAAGTTTCCCGATGTACATCGTGAGTATTGCATATACCATATACAAGGCAACCTGAAGACTAAGTATCGGGACAAAGTCATCGTTCCATTGTTCAAGAGAGTGACCAAAGATTATAGTGTTCAAGAGTGCAATAAATTCATGGTGAAAATAGGAATTAAATCATTCCTGGCATAGGAGTATCTCACAAAAATGGAAATTAAATCCAGGATGTCGATACAACATGATGAAGTCAAACAATGTGGAATCTCTAAATGCATTATTCAAGAAGAATCGAGAGTTATCGATCATCGCTATGATTGAGAACATTCGACAAGCTACAGTAGTGATTTCATGACCGACATGCGGAATCACAAAGTTGCATGAATGTGCTAGCCTCGACCCATGAAGATAAACTCTTCAAGGCTGTAGAGGTTGCGAGAAAGTTGAATGTGGAACCACTAGATGAGTTGCGCTTCTCTATGAAATATGCACGTAATATGGCATACATGATGCACTGAGTGATAACACCTGCACTTGTAGTCGATTTCAATAGGAGAGTTTTCCATGTGAGCATGCAGTCACTGTTGCTATGTATAGAGGCCTTGTAGCAAGAACTTTATGTTCTCCTTATTACACGGGTGATTATTGGAGAGCAGTATATGTTGAGACTATATTTTTTCTACCGAACGAAGTCGAGTGGGAAGTTCCCTACCAGATTCTCACACTTAATAGTTTGTTGTCACCCAAAGTTGAACTACGTGGTCCTGGACGTCCACATACTATTAGAATATCATCTATTGGAGAGTTCTCTTGACCGCGTATGTGCAATAGGTTCAGAGCAATATGGCATACTCATCAATTTTGTACAAATCAAATTTCCTTAAATGACAATTAGATGGATGTGATAATGGAATAATATTTATAATTTTTTTACAATATTTAAAAATATTTCACAAATAAAAAAAAATTAAATATACTGTATTTACAATTATTTCAAAAATAAATAAACAATTAAATATAAAATATTTACAATTCTTTCACAAATAAATAAACAATTAAATATACAATATTTACATTATTTTACAATATTGACAATTATTTCACAAATATGTATACAATATTCACGTATCACAATTAAATTTATACAAATCACAGGCTAACTTATTCCCCCAATTTTGTTTCTCTGATTTGTTGATTTCATCAACCTTATGTGCTATACTAAAAAGATCGATATATTTTATTGTGAGCATGCCGTAATCGCGCCTACAAATAAATAATAATGTGTTAGTTTGGTATTCTCTAGCGAAACCTATGTTTGCAAATTAAAAAAATTATAAATACTTACGATTTCGACCGTGTCACCGTCGTCATGTCTTCCACGTTGGCTAGTTTATCCTACACAGTCACCCCCACTCGTCTAACCATCAAAGAAACGATCACAGCCATTGACTCTAGATGAAGCTCGAGCTAACCCTGTGTCGACATGAATGATCGGTGTCATACACATATATAGTGTAATTAGCAATGACGATCTTCATGACAAATCACTGATGATTCGCGATCACTAGAATGTACATATGCGTACAACCCTCCCATGAATTTCCCCGACACACAGTCACATTCCTATGACCCATTGAGCATATATTCGGGCAAAATGTACTCATTACCTGTACGTTGGAGAGACTGATACTCAATGGTAACGACATGTGGTAACTAGGTGCTCAATATGCCTCGACTAGGAATGTCAAATGATCTCAAATATCTTCGAGCTCGTTCGCGCAACAAGTTCATAGCCATGTCGATGTGCTGCATCAGAAAACACCAATAAAAAAAATAGAGAGAGTTATTTCATTTATTAAACAAGAAAATATATAAACATAATAAATAACAATTGCGTATTACACTTACAACGTCGGCGAGCCAAGCTCCTGAAGTCATGACGTCATGAAACCACTTATAGGCGTTGGTGATCCTCTTTTGAGCTATCCTGTGACTAGCTTTGAAAAAAGAAACAAAAAAAGAAACTTTGAAAAAAGTATAGATGAGTTAGCACAGCGAATTTTACTAAAATCATAAAATATTTACCTAGACATAATTCTCCACCCTAGGCACCACCACATCCTCCGTCATCAAGGCCACACTCTCTGCCCCGGGCACCCCCACCTCCTCTGTTATCGGGGCTATCCCCCGTCTCAGACGCCACCACTTCCTCAGTCATCAGGGCCACCCCCTTCATCTTCTTCTCCTCTACCACATCTCTAGCCCCATCTGGGCCACCCCCTCCCGCTCCACAAATAACAAAAATAATTCTAATGCATCATCTTCTATCTACAATGGTGTATGACCCGGATCTCCGTCACCTTCTCCATCACCCTTTCTGCCACCCTATCTATCACCCCCTCATATGCCTACTATATTGCTTCGGAGAGCTGCGACCTCATCCTAAAGGTCTCATATATACCTCGTAGCACTGCAATATCATGGCATAAATATGATACCTCACCGTTCATTTCTTGTCTAAGTGCCCCTATCTCATCTCATAGCGCGCCCACCTCCTCCATCATCTCACGTTGTAACACCTCTACCTCTTTTCGTAGCACACCTAACTCATCTTCCATAAATCTAGTCAAGCGGACACACGGATCATCAAATTATGACTCTTACTGTGTGCAGAAGATCCATGGAGAGGTGTTTGAATGGAAGAGAATGACAAATAACAACATTACAAATTATTAACTTATTTACCCGGACATAATTCTCTGCCCTGGGCACCGCCACCTCCTCCGTTATCGGGGCCATCCCCTCCGCCTCGAGCACCACATCTCCTCAATCATTGGGGCTATCCTAGGGATGGCAAAAAAGCTCGTCGGCTCAGACGGCTCAGGCTCGGGCCGAGCATCATTTTTTTTTGTCGGGCTGGGCTCGGGCCCAAAAAAGCTTGGCACAAAAAGTTCAAGCCAAACTCGAGCTTTTTTTATTTAATTCATAACATGTAAAAACTGTACAAATTTTAAATTTTTTTAGTGAAAAATGTAGATTTGACATAAAAATAAAATAAAACCCGAGCCGACTAAAAAAGCTCGGCACAAAAAGCTCAAGCCAAACTCGAGCTTTTTTTATTTAATTTATAACATGTAAAAACTGTACAAATTTTAAATTTTTTAAGTAAAAAATGTAGATTTGACATAAAAATAAAATAAAACCCGAGCCGGGTCGGTTCGGATTCGGCTCGGCCCGCTAAGGCTCTGGCAGAAAGCTCGGGCCGAGCCTCATTTTATTTGGCCGGGCTCGGCTCTGCTCGGACCAAAAAAAGCTCGGCCTAAAAAAGCTCGTGCCTGGCTCAGCTCGTTGCCACCATTAGGCTATCCCCTCCGTCCTCTCCTCCTCCACCACCTCTCTCGTCTCCATCAGAGCCACCCCCTCCCGCTCCATAGATAAAAAAAAAAAATGATTCTAATGCATAATCACCTAGCTACAATGGTGTGTGATCCCGAACTCCGTCACCTTCTCCATCACCTTTTTCGTCATCCCATCTATCACCCCATCGTATGCCTACTATGTCGCCTCGGAGAGATGCGATCTCATCCTAAGTTCTCATATATGGCCTCGTAGCACTACAATATCATGGCATAAACTTGATACCTCACCTCTCATTCCTTGTCGAAGCATCCCTATCTTATCACGTAGTGTGTCCACTTCATCCCTCATCTCACGTCGTAATACCCCTACCTCCTCTTGTAGTACACCTAAATCCTCCTCCATAAATCCAATCAGGCAGACATACAAATCATTAAAATATGACTTTTAACATGTGTAGGAAATCCATAGGGGAGGTGTCTGAATGGAGGAGAATGAGATCTCATCGATAGAGGTGATAATCAATCAACTAGATCACGCTCATACACAAATAACAACATTAAAAATTATCAAGTTAGTTAAAATATGCCAACTCATACAAAACGATAATCAATAAATTATATTCAATTCACATACTCAATCTCGGTCCAGGATGTAATCGAACATCTGGTCATGTCAAGTATGTGGAAAGGTTAATTCACAAACAAAACCTCGACCTTCCTCCTCCGTCGATGGCGTTAACTAAGTTAGAAGTTCAAGCTGACATATTGACAGTTCAACTAGTTAATGTTCATGTGAAGAAATTTTGAAACGACTTACAATATAAATCGTAAATGTATAATACTACGTGAGGATTGTCGGAGGGTTGATAACTATATGCCAAATAGATATCCAAGTGCTCGGGATGCTTGCCAATGATGCATTTGAGGGCAGCGTGTCTCTTCTCACCTAGCAAATCGTGTACCTAAGAGGGGGACAATCCTAAATGCCTAAATCTACAACACATACAATTATTATATGTAAATTTAGTATAAAAAATATTTTAACGTTGATTATGTTAAACATTTAACTGCCTGCCAAGGACAATCCATAAGTTTCATACTTACGCGTGGACTCATGGGGCTTTGAGTGTGATATGGTGAAGACGTGTACGGTGTTCTCAAAACATCTCCAGCCCTACGGATAGTTGTTGAAGGCATCAATATTGTCAACAACTTCCAAATGGAAAAGGTTGATCATAGTCTTCTTATGATGACATATCGCCACACTCTCAAAGATGTAGACCAGTTCTTACTTCAATTCGTCCAACATCTGGTCGCACCCTGTGATTGCGTCGATCAACGCGGTAGAAATACCACCCACTATCCTTGAAAATACGTCTCATGTAGCCTATTACTTCTTTGAGTATTGTCAACAGCTATCTCATCACCCGTTATCCTCAGTTTAGTTATGAGGAAAACTCAAGCATGGAGAAAACAACAACTTTGCCCCAAGGTCGAAGTGAAGGACATCGTCGTCGACTGACCTAAGCAGCCGACATAGTAATATATCAATAATATGCTTAGTGTATTGTACTTCTCTCAACTGATATAGGAGCCACATAAAGGACTTGTATAGGATATCTGCCGCTAATCATCCAGCAACTCCAACACACTAGTAAAACTGTTAAAACTATTGTTCCACATACATTTTCCCGTCATCTATCTCAACTCCACAGCTAGATGGTACTCCATCCTTCAAAAACTCAAATATTAGAACTTTCAACAAAAGATAATGGAATAAGCATAATTTTAAAAAATTAAGCGAACCAAATTACACAAAAAAATTAAAGAAAATTAAGAATTGAAAAGAATTTTAAATTGAAAAAAAATCATTTATAATATGAAAAAAAACAATTAAGAAAGAAACTTTAAAACTATTTCCAAAAAAAAATTTAAATAAAAGGAAATTACAAAAATTAAAAAGAGAATATAAATATTATTTACTTAAAATGTAAAAAATTAAATTTAAAATTTAAAAATATAAACAATTAAGAAATTTTAAAATTATTTCCAAAAAGAAATTATAATAAAAAAAACAAATTAAACAAAAAGATATGAAAATTAAATAAATAATATAAATATTATATAATTAAATTTAAAAAGATTAAATTTTATCATAAGAAAAAGAATGAAAAAAAAAATTTAATTGAAAAGAAAATGAAAAAAAACATTTGGACCGACTACAATTGGCCCAAAAGGCTGGTTATTAACAGTCCAATCGGCCAAATTCAATTGTTTCTCGTCGAAAATGGCAAGATAACGTTATTTTCAATGAGATTAAGTTTCAAAAACGTAATATATATATATATATATATGGTGTTTGGTAGAGATTAAAATTGAAAAACTAATCGATATTGTTGACTTTTATTAAATGAGTGAGACACAATAACGGCTATATTTTCAATTTTAATCTGATTTTAAGCCCTCCCACACAGGCTCACACACACACACACACACACACACACACACACACACACACAAAACTGAATAATTTACATAAATAATTAATAATAAACATTGTACTTGACAATTTAGAACACAATAAATGAAAAATCAATCTCATAATAATAAAAAAAAAATTAACATTGTTGAAGATAATGGCCGATGTGGTGGTCGGTGTTGGATTTCACTGGGAAGATGCTTTTTCGACTGAATTCCGATTCCGTACTGTGTGAGTAATTTGAAATTTCTTTTTCGTCTCTTCTCAAACAATTGGTAGAAGAAAAGTGCATTTTTGAGTTTTGGTGTTTAACTTAATCTTTTATACTTTCTAAATGTTTTCTTTTTAGCGGTTAAAGATTAGCCACTGTTTGGCACACATTCTTTAAAAATACATTTTTTTCAAAACTCATTTTCAACAATACATTTTTAAATAAAATAATATTTTCAATTTCATCAATAATATTTCTTTACTTTTTAATCGCATATTTTCCATCATATTACTATTTAAAATACATTTTTTTTTAATAATATCCATCAAACACACTCTTAATATTGAAAATAGAGTTTTGCTATGTTAATATAATCGGTAACCAAATTTGGTCGCCACTATATCAACCCTATGGTAACATTAACATAGCATAACTCATGGAATTATGGCCAGACCATTTTCTTGTATTACCTCCTATATATATACATACATTTCATCAACTTCTCTCCCACCTCCTCTTTGCAAGGAATCCATTTTTTATTACTCCATAATTCCATTCATCCCAATTTTGCTTAGGAAAATCAAACACGCGACGCCTCTCGCCGTAACAAACCTCCCAAATGGATCAAATTCTTCCCAAAAAATTTGTATTGGAGGCCGAAGATGCCCAGTCGATCCGTCAATCCCTGAACCTCCCATCGGTTCTCCACCTCCTTCCCCGCCTAGTTCAATCGGCGCAGTCGCTAGCCCGCCCGCCCATCTCAAATTTTTATGTCGGCGCGGTTGGTTTGGGTTCCGACGGCCGTATATTCATCGGCGTCAATCTGGAGTTCCCAGGAGTCCCACTCCACCACTCTGTACACGCAGAACAGTTTCTCCTAACCAATCTTGCTGTCCATGGGTGTCCTCGGCTACAGTCTCTTGCTGTTTCTGATGCCCCCTGCGGTCACTGCCGCCAGTTCTTGCAGGAGCTCCGTGATGGCTTGTCCCTTGGAATCCTTGTGACATCCCATGTTGGAGGAAATCTCGACAAGGGTCCTTCCTTCAAACCCTTGTCTGAAATTTTACCGAATCCATTTGGCCCGCATGATCTTTTAGGTAAAGAAATTCCGCTTCTTCTTGAGCCACACAATAATGGGTTCTCTCTGTTACCAAGAAATGCTGTATATGTGGACGAAAATTGGAGCAATCTTTGCAATGGTGAGTGTGAACTGTCCGCGGGCAGTGAGAATTCTGTAAAATTGAGCAATGGTAATTGGGAAAAGAACGAAAAGGATGGGATCCTTTTGAGAAAAGCAGCACTGGAAGCTGCTAATAATGCACATGCTCCATACAGTGGGTGCCCTTCTGGGGTGGCGTTAATGGATTCTGAAGGGAAGGTGTATAGGGGGTCGTATTTGGAGTCTGCCGCATACAATCCTAGTTTAGGGCCGGTGCAGGCGGCATTGGTGGCGTATGTGGCTGGAGGCGGTGGTGGGTATGAGAGTATTCTGGCAGCAGTTTTGGTGGAGTTGGAAGAGGCTAAGGTCAAACAGGAAGATACTGCAAGGCTTATTTTGAAGGCAGTTTCACCCAGATGTGAATTTACGGCGTTCTATTGTCGACCAGCAGAAAATGGATGTAAAAATCGTTTGTGATTAATGTGAGTTCAACTGTGTTAATCTATTATATAATTGTTTGCTATTGTAGATTTCATCTAATAAATAAATTATTACTATTCTATTTAAGCTTTCATTTGGGTTTATTTCATCTACGATATGATTGGAAACACTTCTACATCCAAGTTTTACTTTAGTACAAATCTGTGAATGAATTATAGAAGACGCTGTCTTTCTTTGCAAATAGTGTCTGATTTCATTCTCAAAATTTTGGAAAGGCAAATTTAGCGATGACTACAACGCTGGGTAGCTAAGTGCAGAGCGGATAACTACTGAATGCCCACCCCAAGATGAGTGCTATCCTCTTCCGACTTCTCTGGAGCTTTGGCTATAACAAGAACCTTTGAATCTAGAGCTGTTTGTCGTTCCAAATCAGTTCCAACAATGCATTTCTCGGTCGAGAAAGCTGAACTGCTTGTTAAATTATTTATATTCTATGCTGCATAAGTCTTTCTTTCAAAGTGTTCTCAATTTTATTTTGTGAAATAGAATTCAGGAAATGTGATCGACATTTTTGGAGGCGGGGGAGTTTTGTGTGATTGTTGGTGACCAGTGAATGCTATTGATTCTAGGCTGGTCAATCAACTTTCTAACTAAATAGAGTTTCAAATATTTATTTTGGTGTGAATTTGTGAGATGCTAATGGTTCTTTTCTAGAAGCAAGTAGTTTAGTATTATGTAGTGTTTCTGTCACAAAAAAGCAAAAAGTAAAAACCACTGACTGATTCAACTTCACATTCATAAAGATGAAGTCACTATTAGAAGTGTAAACGAGATGGCCGGGCCCTGTCTGGACTCTGTACTATTCAATTTACTTCCATAGAATGTAACAATTTTTTGGGATAAAATTTGCCTAGGTAAAGGAAGTTACTGAGGCCTAAACTCCGGTAATGCAAATTTAAATTTGAGATGAAGATTTGGGAGAAATGTCAAGCCGTTTTATATTCAGGTTTGCTGAAATATGGCATGGTTTGATGATGGAAGGAGTGTCAAAGACGTACTAATACTAGTGACACACATATCAGTTGGCAGGTCATGAAAAACTCTCGTTATCAATGTAAACCACCAACGAATCAATGAATAAAATGAATGAAAGAACAACTAGCTGAGGTTCATCTCTTATTCTGAATTATATTTTGGTACATTTGTTCTTCATTTGCACAGTGCACTTGTCTGTCGATAGTACATGAATATATAAGTTGTAACAACCATCTGTGAACCTAATGAAGTGCTTTTGCTTGTTTGGTTAGATCCACTGGGAAGAGCTTTTGGATTTTTTTTTTCTTTGGCCTTACATTTTAAGAAGATTGAATAGGAGATTTAAGAAGTTCTAGACTTTCTAATATGTATCCTTTGCAACTAGTATAAGGCCTTTTTTCTTGAGTTGTATGAGATGAAGTTTCCTACATGGTTCTGGTAGGGGTATTTTCACCTCTCCCAACGAAGTTATGGTTTGTTAGAAGCTCTTGAGATTTGAGTTATTGTGGATGATATAACTAACAAATATGTTCTCGGCGGATATGTTTTATATATTAGAGGGAAACAATAGTAAGAAAAAATAAAAACTAAAATATTGTCCAATTCCTATTCCACGGGTCAATTTGTTGGCTCCTCTTATTCTCAGCACATAGGGGATTCCCAACCCCATATTCACGGTTTAGGCTACTCCCATTTCGCTGGCGGGAATCGCTTTTTCTTTTTTCCCTCTGGCTACTAAAGGCACGTCAGGCACTACTTTCAACCATTGAGCTACTAGATGCCATTTCGACACCTGACAGTAAAGAAAAGACTCATGAATGACCCTGATCCCTAGCCCTATTTTTTGAAATAAAAAGTAGAAAAACTATTTATTTGTGATGTCAAGAGGGAAGTTTTCATGTTTATTATTTAGTTGTAACCTGTTTATATCTCTTCCTCTACTTGTATATTCATTTGTTTGCCCTCTGCAAGTTTTCCTCATAGGGGGCACAAGAAATGTGATATTGATGCCTTTGATAGCATCTCTGAAGACTAGGTTTAACCTTTGATATTGATGTGTAAAGTTGCTTTGGTACTATATGTCAATGTATATATTAATGTCTTACATCAGATTGGGCTTAAACTGATGACATTAGTTTTAAATCTTGATTCACATATATCTGACTGTTTGACTTTGTAGCGCCCCGAGTTCGTTTAAATCTAAAAGAGGCCTTGCTTGGTCAGGACTAAGTCATAAGCGAAAAAATAATCTTCCTTTAGCTCCATGGCTCTAGCCTGCAAGGGACAAGGATAGAAAGGAGTTCCCAAATGCTTAGTCTATCTATGTATGGACTCCTAATGCAGTTCTTAGATATTTTGCTAGTCTGAAAATCATCTTTGCATCTTTCACCAGAAGTTATTTATTGATGATTTCTGTGTTGTGAACATATAAATGATAAACATTTTATGACTAATATGTACAAAATTATTGCTTTCCGGAGCAATTTGAAGCTGCTAAGCCATGACACCTGTCACCTGCATGTTTTTCACCTGCTAAGCTACAGCATCTGCGTTGGAATTCCAATATTGTACGTTTTTCACCTTTTGCAAATTGAGAGACCAATCTTCCCATTCACCTGTGATTCAAGATTCTATCTCCAGTGTTGTGTTAATTTCCCAAAACAAGCCTTGCTACCTGTTGAAATGACCAAAACGGCTCCAATCAAAAGAACCCTTTGAATAAGACGAGTGTTAAGCCTCAACAAGTTTTAATGTGAGAGTCCTACGAAAAAAACTATAAAACGCTTAATAAAAGCTTCGAATAAGATGTGTCAGGACGTACATTTTAAAACAATGGGGTTATCTATAAAGGATTCTATGTCCTCTTAACCCATGATTAAAAGAATGGAACTTTATAAAAGTGATGGAACTTTATAAAAGTGATAGAGTACCAAAAAGTCGAAGATATCAGAATTTTTTTTTTCTTACTTATTAGCCTAGAACCGAGAACTGGATTGATTACCACCCGCCTCTACTAAATTTTTGGTTTAACTTTTCTACTGAATGCAAAATTTCATCGATTCATCAAATTACAATGACATTTTCTCACTCATCTAACCCACCTGTTAAGATCTAAAGCTGAAGAAAAGCGAATCAAATACGAACCATTTACTTACTGAATAAATTGAACTGTGACTTTGCCTAAATCCTAGCCTCATTCGACGAGACACTAAACATCCGTCACATGGAAATTAACAGCAAGCCTAATCAGACCCGCACTCCACGCCACTATCCTACTTAATTTACCCGAGGCCATAAATTAAGGTAGTCTAAGTGATGCATAACCTCAGTCGAGGTGCAATGTAGATGCCGACCCTTCATGGCCTAAACGAAGTGCTATAACTTGCTATAGAGTAAATCCAAGGCGATAAGCCTCTTAATGTGGGAAGACATCTTTTGTTTCACATATTTCAAGAGATATTCCGTACAAGATCTTTTTGCGATTGATTGATGCGACATCACTGCATTGTCTCACAATAAACTTGTCAATCTACTTTTCAAAGGTATAAGGGACGACTTTTCAGAAACCTTAAATGTTCCTAAACCTAGGACTGATGGAGTGACTCATAGGAAGAGATGCTTAGGCAGTTAGGATGAGACTACGTATATTTTCATCCGACAGTAACCATTCCTCCCCTCTATTATAAAAACTCACACTTAATGTCATTTTAAAATAACAGAATTTTACACACTATAGTAATATTGCTCTCATTATTCTCTCTAGTTACCCGAGGTGCTCATACACTAACGTAGCTCACATCTTTCGTCCATCTCAAACCCGAATATACTTATACAAGATTACCGACTTGATCATCGAAGTGTTCGCGATTGCCTCCACCTTTAGAGAAGCCCACATACTCCTAATAGTTTTCCCAAGTGTGCAGGAGTCATACGTATGGACGTGAGTGGAGTCGAGATCTATTGGCCACGCCATTCATGCAGAAACCAAAGTCAACACTACACATTATCAACTTTGAATATTTCATGAATTGTGCTAAAAACACAGTACTTCATAGTTTATCAAATGAGACGTACGGAAGAAACATAATTCCCAGAATGATAATTATATTGAAATGATTTTTCAAGATGTGATACATGAAAATAAATTATGATTTCATATACTAGCATAGAAAGAATAATCGCATTCATCTAATTTACCTAGGTTCCATGTTGCCTCTGCCTTCATAGCTTTTATGTTGAAGTCAATGATTGTACACTACAACATAATGTACTTTTTACGGCGTGCATTGCAAGTCGTAAAAAGCTCTTTACGACGTGCCGCCACACGCCATATAACGACATGTTGTAAAAAGTGGTTTACCTTTTACGATGTCCAGAGTTCGTCATCTATAGAACGCCGTAAATTAGTTTTACGGCGTTCAGTTGCACGTAGTAAAAAGTATCTCACTTTTTACGGCGTGTTAAAATGCAAGTCGTATATTGAATGCCTTTTACGGCGTTCAGCGAATGCATGCCGTAAAATATTTTGCCATTTAAGACATGCTTATGCACGTCGTAAAAAGTATCTCACTTTTTTACGGCGTGTTAAAATGCAAGCCGTATATTGAATATCTTTTACGGTGTTATGCTTATGCACACCGTAAATATCAATTTAATTTCTTAAAAATTATTTATTTATTTGATTACCAGCAAACCTATAATATAACAAAATAAAATTAATCCATAAATAATCAAAGTTTCCATTGTTTCGATAAATAAGAATATTGAATACGGTTCAATACAGTATGTCAATATAAAGTTCATCTCAACAATTCTCAAAAGACTACTACTTCAAAAAAAATGATTAAACCATATTAAAATTAACTTCTTCGACCAACAATTTAGCTATCCCATAAAATAGTAACTCCATGCACACCATAAAAACAATAAGGGTATGGTACATAAACTTAGAGTGAGCATGTAAATCAAAAGTACATCAATAAACATATTAACTTTTATCTAATCAACGTAGTACATATAACAAGTAATTGCTTGAGTATTTTGTTAGTAAAACTTCCGAGGGATTTTGATTAGTATACGAGCTCTAACAAAAATGCATCTATAAACACCATACTTTCAAAAAAAAAAAAAAAAAATTATTTAAGGGTAAGGCTAGAATACTAACATATAAAGCTATAAAACATCAACACATAAAGACAACCCATTGCAAAACTCCAGCATGGCATGTGCGATGTCAACGTGAATTACATGACAACAAATAACATGATAACTCTTTGAAAAAGAAGACAGAACTACAAAGATAAGCATCAATCACTAAGGTAATTTCCTTCAAATAAACCACCCGTCAACTTTTTGAAATGATTGAGACTGGATGTAAATGAAATTAAAATAACAAAAGAAGCCAAGTATACCTTTGTTGTAATGACAACGAATCCACTTCGATGTACTTAATTGGCCATGCAATTGTACTTCCTAATGCATCTTCAAGACGAAAAATCTCACGTGTGGGATGATATAAGCTAACATTATCAATCACTTCATTAATCCAAACTCTCCAACATTCATTACCAAGGGATACATGATGCACTAGATCACTTGGATTTGTTGATGTGATTTCACCTTTAGTAACAATATCACCTTTTCCAAATCAAGATAACAATTTACATTTCTTACTTTGAAGGTTGTCTAAACCATTCAAGCTTTTATCTCTAGGCTGTAAAATTCATATCCAATTGCACAATTTATTATTTTGAATATAGAGAGTATATGTAATTGAGAATAACATTCATTAATTCTA
>CAIGRF010400235.1:11895-22285 GCA_903798235.1 Fraxinus ornus
TGACTCGGCCATGTGGAGAAACTCGCTGAGTTTTTCATCCAAACTCTCCCACTCCAACTCGAGTTATTCTGTCTCCTTGCTCCGCACTTCCCCGAAACCTTCCTACCATGGCCTTCTAGGTCGATCTAGTTCGACAAGCCCACAGTCCACGTCGGCCGCCGATACGGTAAAGTGGTCCGATGCCGGTCCTGGGATCGAAAATTTTGGGGCTCATGCCGCGTTAGCCAGCTCCGCTGACTTATCTTCGTTAGCGGCTTCGTCTGTGTTGAAGGCTAAGGAAGTGGCGGACTTGGCCAAGCATTATGGTCGCTGTTATTGGGAGCTCTCCAAAGCTCGTCTCAGGTTGTTAAAACTGATTCAGTACACAAACACTTTTTTTTTTTTAACAAATTTCAATTTTGAGGTGTTGGAATTTCGTGACGCCAAGCATAATGTTCGAAAGGTAGATCCATTTTATTAGAGATTTTGGTTGGTTTAAAGCATATGCATTTCATGTCAGTCAAGTTGCTCATTTTTTTTGGTGGCTAATGAATTTGGAAAATTTGTTTTTGCTGATTGGAACGTGATATTGATGTACTTTGTGGTGTATATTTAAGAGCTTAAGCAGAATGTCTATATTTCGAAGAGCAACCGAAAAATAAAAGGCCTGCTGACCGTGTCTACCCTGTGGTTTGTATATATATCAGTTTGAAATGGCTTTTGTCTGTTAAATTGATGAAAGCTATGTTTTTGATGAAGAATTTACAACTTCTGCATTTGGCTTAGTGGGTTTAGGGGAAGGGAGTAGTTGATAATTTGTACAATATGTTTTCTATAATACCTAGACTCACTTCCATTCTCCTTCACTTCATTATAACTAATTATGCGCTTTCTGTCCTTCCACTCCCCTCAAAGAATAGAAACCAGGATATCTTATCAGATACTGCTTCTTCTGCCGTATGTAGAATTATGTATCCCTTATGAAATAATCCTGAGTATGAAGCAAAAGTGTTATATTGCTCAGATAATCTCCACCTAATGTGATTTACAAGTACTTATGCTTGATTGATTTGAGATATGTTTGTAGCCTTTTGAGGTAGATTTTTTCTTTTTCCAACACCTGTATGTAAAGAAAAGGAGATAAAAGATTCTTCTTAAATAGGTTCTTACTTCAAGAACCTAAGATTTGATTGAAACAGTGATTATTTCAAGAAAAGCTACACCTTTTGATCTAGACAGTCTTAAATATCACGAATGTCAAAATAAGGAAAAGAACTCGAGTGGTATATTGTGATCTTTCATAATGCGTACATGCATAACATTCTGAGTTTTTTATCATTAAATTTTGAATCACCTGTATAGAAGGGATTAGAGTTAATAGCTTGACCTGGATTATAATGGGGCAAGGTTTTGTTAAGATTCCTCCAAATAAAGGAAGAGAATAGCTCATACGCAAACCTTGTGATCTTGAAGATACTTTGCCAACGGAAAATAAGAAAAATGAACAAAAATAGTTTTGGCATGATTCTTCCATATTTTGGATGACATTTAATAAAATCTTCGCGCATTCCCAGTTAAGAAAACTTTCAAAAAATTCATCCAATTAATCGTCATTTTGAAGTCTTGTTGGCTGTATACATTTTTAATTTCATCTTCAGAGAATGCTAGTAAGATGGGATGTACATTTTGAAGTTTTGTTGGTCATTAGTACATGTAATTGCACTAAGTTGAGAAAATTCATCAGCAATACTTTGTGTTTGTTATTATCAAAATTGGGGTTTTCATATATAATCTCAAAAGAGTATTGTCACGTGCCTGGATTCTTTTCAAACATAAGATGTTGTTGGGCAAAATGAATTGATCACTATCACACAATAGCACATATGGTGTGATACTAAGAGAGGGGGTAAAGTGACTTCCAATGGTCTGTACACATTCGTCATAAACTTGGCATCTTGATGAAATAACCGTGTATTCTTGCTCTAGTTTCGGAGTACATTTTCTACCTCATAGTCATACATTTGAACTAAAGTGAAAAAATGTTGGCCCATCAAAATGTATCAACTCCTGGTCTATGTTGCCAGATATTTGTACCAGACATACTGAATTTTATTGGTTGCTTCCTTTTGAGTTATTTCAGAAGCTCTTTTAAAAATCTTGCTTATAATCTCTACTCTGGCACTTACCGTGGGAGATTCAACCAGTATATGCATGTTTTTTGTTATGAGTATTTTTATACAGTAACTGGGTTAGATCTACGTCTCGAATGCTTGTACTCTCATCTATCCTTTTACATTGTTTTCAGCATGCTAGTTGTTGCTACTTCTGGCACTGGATATATCCTTGGTAGCAGCAGTTCTGTTGATTATCTTGGCCTTTGCTGTACCTGTGCTGGCACTATGATGGTTGCAGCTTCCGCCAACTCCTTAAATCAGGTCCGTGATGCTTTTCGTATGATAAGTTTTTGGGAATTAGAAAGTGAGGTTTGCTTTTATGTTCTTCAGTCATATTTATGGTGACTTAATTTCACGTAGTTGACAGTATCTTTAGCTTGTTCAAAAACCTGTTCGCCAGATTAAAAAATAAAAATAAAAAAGGGGAAGTAAAAAAGAAGTTTTGCTTCTCTGACCCATGACCTTAAATACGGAACTTTGCTACACATACAGATTTTTTTAACAGAATTAATACGGGGGAGTTATGTTAAAAAAAAATTTTACCTTTAGAAAAATCCTTAAATACGGAAGAAATTGAAACAAATCCTCACGGGAAACAAGATATATTCACTTGGCAGGGAGGACTTCTTTCTTTTGTCAACCCTTGCTTATTTCTCCGTTTGAGTCTCTAGAATCATTAGATATCATCGTTGTGCTTTTAAGTTCACTTTATCATCCTAGTCTACCATCACCTGTGGTCATAATATCATTGTGTTTTAGTTCATCATGAAAGTAACCAAATGAGAGAGAAAAAGGACATGTGCAATTCAAAGAAGAGATGTATCGGTGAGTGGGTGCCTTCTTTTGCATTTGTAGACGATAAGCAAGCAAGTAGGTGTTTATTGATTAACTTTCTTAAAGTGAAACTTAGGTAGTGACTAAACATAGTGGGATGCTCATAGTTTTATCCTCTGCTGTATTAATTAAGATTTGTTTGTTAAAAACGAACAGTGCTCCTATGTGGCATCAAAGTTGGTCACATATAAATCTATAATTTTTAAAAGAAAAAGCATTCATGTATGCAATTGTTTGATTTCTATTATTGTTCGGTAATATACGATACTTTATAAGTATTATTCTTTTGATTTTTTGTTTACACTCGCAAAGCTGTTTTTCAGTTTATAATGTCTGGTATATTTATAAATACTGCATTATATATATTTATTCCATTTATTTGCCAAATGCTGTGCTTAAGGTATTTGAGGTAAATAATGATGCCAAGATGAAACGAACCAGACATAGACCACTGCCATCAGGACGTCTTACTGTACCTCATGCAATCACCTGGGCATCGTCTGTAGGTGTTGCTGGCACTGCATTGTTGGCCTGCAAGGTTACACATGTCTCAGTAACTTGTTTGATAGCTGATATTAGGATATGATATTATCTTTTTTTTTCCTAGGGAAAGGGACTGATGTTGCAATCTCTATGCCAAGCTGGCAGGCTAATATGCTGGCAGCTGGCCTTGCAGCTTCGAATCTTTTCCTTTATGCATTTGTATACACTCCGCTAAAGCAGATACATCCAGTAAATACTTGGGTTGGGGCTATTGTTGGTGCTATTCCACCTCTTCTTGGGTAATTTCTATTAGCCACTTTTAAAACACATTTTCTTTTTTTTAACATGCTGAATGTTTCTCCTATTAAGATTCTTCCCCAATGAAAATTTGCTGGAGCGTGCTTGATTTGAAAAATTGCAGTTATATTTGCAATTGGTGGAATTTTTCCTTTCGCATGGGATCCTTTTATTTTGAGTACATATAGGCCAGTTTGAGTCGGATTAAAATCTGATTTTATATGGATAAAAAAAAAAAAAATCTGATTTTAATCTAAGTCAAAGTCAAACAATCAATATCAACCACATCTTTCATGGGTTCCACATCTTTTCAGCCACATATTTCAAAAACTTCTATCACAATCTTTCTAAAAATCTGATTTAATCCACACCAAACACCCTCATAAACCAGGACATCAATTTTCTGTTTGATGGCTGACGTATTGGTAACCTTCAATTTCAGTTCGAGTATTTTGTATCCTTAATAAAAGATGAATTGCTGACATTTTCTTTTCGCCCATTACGTTACTGGTTTAGCTTTCTTCATTGTTAGCTGCGATATTGTGCTGTATTAGTGGCATCCTTAGTTTTTAAAATATGTCTTGTATGAATTGGATGGTTCAAATTTCCTGGAAATTATCCTCTTCATCAGGTCAAAATATATAGATCCATTCTAAAATCATGCTTTGCAGCCCTTACTAAGAGAAATATATATAGATATATATTTAGATATTCCACTGTCTAACTACTTATTCTCCACAATCTGCTCTCCCTCATCAGTCCTCTCCTAGAAAGTGGTGCATCCTTCCAATCGATCAAAATAATAATTCCATGTTTAAATCAAATAGTAAAGTTTCAAAAAGACATTAAAAAGTGATGAAAATCAACAATTAGACCTTAAGCAAACCAGTCAGTTATGCTGAAACTTATACAGTGGGTGAGGAAAAGAATTCAGCAGCTGTGGTGGCTGTGGATGGTGAGAAGGTGGAGATGAAGTTGAGAGCGAGAGTTTGAGCAGTATCCCAAATTGAAATTGAAATTGAATTGATTAGTTTTGTTAGCAGTAGTAAGATAAAAAAAGAAAAGAAAAAAGAAATACATATAATATTGTGTGATGCAATCAAAACCCATCTATGATGTCTGCGTGATATCTAACTTCCATCGTCTTCATCATCATTGGTTTTCCTTACTCAAACTCATTCTTTTAATTTTCAGCAATCTATGCTTGCAGTCAGTTCTATCAAAAAAGTTTGCAACACCCTTCTTACCCCAGAGTCACGCCTCATAAGTAACAGATCCAAATGTGCTGAAGTACCCAAGTACAACCTGAAGATCTTACTTTTTTGCATCTTCAAGATGCCAAAATCCTACCACGTCCCATCTATCCCCCATCCATCTACCCTAAATTTCTTGTCCTTTCATCCATAAAATTGATTAAATCATAACATTATCCTTCCACCTCCCATACCATCTTCTACCCCAATGTTTATTGGTGTATGTTTTCTGTCCAAGTTCAGCATTGACTGGTCTAAATGCTCCATGAAAAAGGAACTTAGATAGGAACCTTTAGTTTCTGAACTTGCCCCCATTTATGATGAACTTATCAGTGACATTCATACTTGTTTTTCACTTTTCTTCCAGCATCGTCTGCTAATAGAACTTTTCTACATGAACTCTCATCCTTCTCCTATGTGACTAGTGTTGACAAGTAATATCGGGTATATTACATCCATATCTAGGTACCAAAAAGATTAATAGTTGATTTTAACCATGATTAGTTGAGTCTCTTCTTTATTCATCATAGAGTTCTGCACTAGGTTGCTATAATCGCAGTCTTTAGAAACTACTTTAACCAAAAAATATATTTTGCTATTTCTATTATGCATAAAATCCCATTTTCGTCACCAATATATGTTAACTTCAACCAGCCTGACAGTAATTTCTTTCTCCATCACAAGGTGGGCTGCAGCTTCCGGCCAGATTTCACTTAATGGAATGATTCTCCCTGCTGCTCTGTATTTTTGGCAATTACCTCATTTTATGGCCCTTGCATACTTATGCCGCAAAGATTATGCAGATGGAGGGTATGAGGTCAAACTATTTTTTATTTTCAGTATATAAGAGTTTATTGTACGACAGTGCTCGACTTAAATGGCGTTCTTCAACTCATTTGGCATGGGAAAGTTACTAGATCAGCTGTCTTGGTAGAATAATGTAATAAACGAGCCGTTGTCATTTTGAATTGGTTCTAAATAACCTTTTGCTCCATCCTTTTTTACTAGCTCGTGAAGTAACATTCTGCAAAAGCTTAGAGCTTCCATAGCAAGTGCAACCGAATTCCTTAGATAGATGTTAACAAAGGGAAATAAAAAATTCACGTTACTTTATTTGAATGGTTAAGGAAGTTGGTATTTTTATACATTTAACTATCACCTTTGTCATCTTAAGAGTCGAGCATTTACTTTTCTGCAGATGAACATTATGTCAATTTCGTAAAATGCTATCAATCAAGTCTACGCTTCTCTAATTTTTGCATCTTCTTTCCTTTTAGGTTCAGAATGTTTTCTCTTGCAGATGCTTCTGGTCAGAGAACAGCCTTGGTCGCTTTAAGGAACTGCCTATATCTACTTCCCTTGGGTTACCTTGCATATAATTGTGAGTTAATTTTAAAATTTTTATTTGTTTCTTTTTCTTTTTGTTTAGTTGGTCTTTTTAGTCCTTTCCTTCAGTTAGTAGTATGCTAAGTTTATTACAAGTATATAATCAAATCTGCCTCCTTAAATTTCAATGATTGGACAATTGTTTTGTCTTTTTTCCCAAGAAAAATAATTAGTGCTCGTGTCATCTCAGTTTAGCCAGGATTGATCTCCCTTTTTTTTTCTTTTTCGACAAGACAGCATCTATACTTCTCCTAATTTGTTCATTCATCTTGATTAACCTTTATTCCATCCCAAGTTTAGTAATCATAATTATTTCCTCTCTGCTTTTTATAAATGCAAAAGAATATGTCAGCCCATTTGGTTATGGCATGTCAGTTCTGTGTCTTTTTTGGGGGGATTTAATGAGATCGAAGGTTGGTTTGACCGGAAGTGTTTATTTTGTGGAGCTTGCCTTTAGTTCTTTTCTGTCTGTTTATTCCATAGATGTTATTATTCTTCAAGATCTTCTTTCAAAGAGGAAATAATATAATATTTATCACTGTAGAATTTGGATTACCAATCACGTCAGTGCTGCTTAGCTTAAGACAAGCGAGTTTGCTTTGCATAAGATAAATGTTTTACTGAATAATCATGTCAGTGTTGCTTACTGAATGATGACTATCACAGGGGGTATAACGTCTGGGTGGTTCTGCGTTGAGTCGACTTTACTTGCTCTTGCAATTAGTGGTACTGCAGCATCTTTCTACATGGACCGGACAGCAAAAACCGCCCGGAGAATGTTCCATGCTAGCCTTCTTTATCTTCCGGTATTTATGTCTGGTCTTCTGGTTCATCGTCTATCTGACAGTGAGCAGTCCATGCGAGTGGAGAAGTCCCACAAGTGTGTTGAACTTCTACCTTCCTTGGAGAGTGGTGTAGACAACTCAGAAAACTTTCCTCTGAGAAAATATAGATGCGATGTGGTCGGTGCTCGAGCATGTCCACCAGTAGCATACGCCTCAGTTGTGCCATTTCCTTTCTTGCCAGCTCCTGCATATGTTAGCAGCTAATGTGTTCTTTTAAATTTTTGAATAGAAACGGGAGGAAAAGCTACTCCAGAATTTTGAATTATACGTTTTTGATGTGAGGGGACTTCAATAAGTGTTGAATATGCTGGCTCTACATGCAAGAAGGGGAGAGTTTTATAGGACATTGGCCCAGCATTAATGGGCCAAAGAGAAACGTACTCGTCTGAGCTTCTGCTATCATGGCCAGTTCTGTTTGTTTTCGTGGAGAATATTAATCATTTCTTTGGGGTTTACTTGTATACTTATTGTAATTAATAAAAACCTTGACAAGATTACACGGATCGAGAGAGAAGATTTTATGGAACAATGATTTGATTTGATTTTTATTTTTTTTTAGCATCGGAGTGAAAGCAGCAATAAGTTTATGTAATTATGGAGTTTTTGATGCTTGAACTTTCCTTTTTGGCCTTCATTATGTTATGTAGCACTATTAGTGATAGGGAGAAATTCATAAATAAGAGTTTAATCACAACTCATTTCAAAATTAAGATAAAATGTTTAAAATTTTAAAATTCAGATATTTATTAAATTTTATTTATTTATTTTTGAAATAATTAATTAAAAATATGTTTTACAAATTAAATATAAGGTCAAAATTTTGTATAATTTGTTCACAAATTATCAAATTAATTGGTTACAAATAAATTCTTAGTTACAATTAAAAATTTTATAGATCATAAATTATTTTACGGTCACAAATTTATTAAATTAATAGTCATAAATCATAAATTTTATAAGTCTATTTCATGGTCACAAAATATCTAATTAATTGACCACAAATTGTATTTAGGTCACAATTTATTATCACAAATTAACAAATTTTTTGGTCACACGTTATTTATTGATCACAATTTATCTATTTCATTGATCATATATTATTTATTAGTCACACACCAACCAATTTATTAGTTACAATCAACTAAATTATTTGTGACCACTGTTAGCACTTGTGACCACCACCTCACCATCGCCCCCAACAACGTCGCAGTTGAAACCACCGTTACCAGAACCACTACCTCCTGGCAGCAAAACCACAATCTTAAATACTATAGCCAACATCACCACCCACCTACAACCATCGCACCACTACCACGATTACCACCACACAAACACCACTAAAATCACAGGACCACCACTACCACCACCACACATCCAACAAAAAAAAAAAAATTTATCATTACCATCGTGATCTAAGTTGCTGCTGCTGTTACTATCTGGGCTGCTAGAGGCGTTATCTACACCTCACCACAAATCCACCACCATGCCCACAACATACCACCATTGCACCGCCTACAACACAGTACCACCTATCTCCATTTACACACCTAACTTCCACCCCACCAAAAAATCCACAAACTCATCGTCGGCGTCGCCGCCGCCACCACCACATCACACCCTCCACTACCAACACCTCAAAAACCACAACAAAAAATGTCGAAAAATCACCACAAAACCACTACACAACGCCGCAAAACCGCCACAAAAACCTCAACAAGTGATGCTGTGATCCATAACACTGGAGAAAAGTCCAGATCACCGTAGTGATCCGTTGGAGAAAAGTTTAGATCCACAAGTGGCGCTGTGACCAAGCAAAACCACTAAGGTGCATCACATCGTCGCCCCTCAACTCCACTGCAAAGTTAGTTTTGCTCTGCAACGCTGCGCCTCAACTTATGAGAAAATCTTGTGTTACAATTTTTAGATAATAGAAGTTGAGTTGCTTTACAAACGCGTTATAAGCCTTTTACTTTTTTTATTTTGTATTTTTAAAATTAGAACTAATTGTTTCAGCTAATTCATACTTATATAATCCTATGGGTTTTGAAAATGTCTATAAAAATTGTGTATGCCTGACCTATGTTTGAACAAAGAAATTTATAAGAAATTTGTTAGTCTTATCAATTTGTTTGTTCGAGTCTGGATGGATTTAATTATGAAAAACTAAATAGAGATTTACTTAAGTACGTACTAGTATGACGACTCTTATCGATATGCGAATTTTGTTGTGAAAGTCCACTCTGAAGCGACATTTTATCAAGTACCCAACCTCCAACATTGTTTCCATAACCCCACATCCCCGTCGGCTCTCCTATTTCCCAAATCCACAGTTCCATGTTATTTATTTTGTTGTATTTAATTTTTTAATTATTTTATGTTAAAAATATAAAATTTCCATTTTGACATTTTATATTTGGTCAAAGTCAAATGTTTTGGTTAATTAACGGTTAAATGAATGGAATTTGTTCTTCTACTGCAACTAAATGAAGAGTTTAGGACTGTTGATGGTACAAATGAAAAGTATGGGTAAAGTCTGAAAAAAGGTTTGGAAAAGTAACTGCAATTAGATGGAAGGAATAAATAAGTTGGTAAGAGACCTATCAATTCAAAATATAATATTGTAAAATGTAGCAATAATTGAAGATTTGAGGATCATGCAAAGACATCTAATCAATTATGAACAATAAAATCAATTATTTTTTTCCCAAGAATAATTTAAAAGGGAATAACTATCCCTAAATATATGCAACTTTAAAAATATATACACGTATGAACTTTTCTTACGTAAGGTAATATTATTTATCATCATGATGATAGAATATTGATAATGTGATAATTTATTATTCCTCACATTTTTTTCTCTCTCCTCCCTCTCTCTCACATAAAAATTAAACTATCCAATCTCATTATTCAATATAGACTGCCACATCTCCGACGTTTCATTATCATAATGATAAATAGGAGTTAAACGATTATCAACTTTGTTTAATTTAATTCATTTCATTTGTAATAGTTATTGAACAATAATCTAGTGTTACAGTACAAACGTAAGTGATGTAAATTATTAGATAATAGAAGTCGAGTTGCTTTACAAACGCGTTATAAGCCGTTTACTCTTTTTTTTTTTTTTTTTTTTTTT